>LTAE01002675.1:0-42260 GCA_001647135.1 Pontederia paniculata | reverse complement strand
AATTTAGCGTCCTTATAATAACAACATTTGTTGACGACGCATTAAATTTGTGTTGTAATATTAGTGACACTTATTAGGGACGCATATAGAAGCGTCCTTATGTTGGTGACACTTATTAGGGACGCATTTAGAAGCGTCCTTATGTTGGTGACACTTACTTATAATATAGTTAAAAGTATTTATATTACAGACACTTATTAATGACGCATATAAATGTGTCTTTATGTTAATAATATATAATAACAACGCATATAATTGTGTCCTTAAGATATCAACGCTTGATAAAGACGCTTTTATAGTGTCTCAATGTTAGCGACACAAGATAGAGACACATTTATTTGCGTCCTTCAAATTTTTTGGGACACCAAGTACTGAGACACTTTTTATAGCGTCGGTGAATGTGTTAAGGACACAATACATGCGTCTCTACTAAAATAAATATGCGTCCTTAGATGATTATTTTGTTGTAGTGAAATCCTGATCGTAAAGGACTTATACAAGAATTTATGAATGGAATTAAATATTTCATAAATTTTGTGTGTCAGTCCTTTGAGTATCTACGAGAAGAAACAATTAGATGTTCATATTTAAAATGTTATAGTACAAAAATTTAATTAATTGAAATTGTTAAAGTTCATTTATATAAAATAAATTTTAAATCTAATTATTGATATTAGGTGACTTTAAAGAAGAAGAACTTAGTTTCAATAGTAACGAAGAGTTAATTAATCGATTTGCAACAGATGATGTAGATCTACATTGTATAATTTAAAAACTTTTATATATTACACACGCTATATTAAACTTGTATATCTATCTATCTATCAATTCATATACGTATATGTATCAAATGAAATTAGTGAAAGGCGGTGTAATTCTTAATCATATCAAAAACAAAAAGCAGTCTTAATGCGTATCTTCCATAGTTCAACGTTTTATATATTGATATTACACCGTCAATGTCAACCATATGCGTAAACTACGAGCTTTTATGGATGATAATTTTGAAATGAAAAATTGGGTGATATGTTTGAAAGCACGCCGCCGCGGTGGACCTACAGTAATATTTATTATATAATTTTCAGTTGAACCCATAAAGTATTATGATTCTTTTGTTAGGTGCGTATTAATTATCTAATAGTATATATTAATATTTATGAGACATCATAGAGAAAAAAAGACAATGACTTTTTTTTTTAAGATATATAAAACCTTATAAGCTTTACAACATTATTTTTCTATTCCCAATAGAATTAAGTCGACAATAGTTTATAAGATTTTTTTATATGGAATCTATTATTAAAACAAGGGGACAGAGAATTTATAGCGTACTTTTAATATAGTAGGTGTAACGCATCAAAAATGACGGTACTTTCTATATAAAAAAATTAAATAATATTTAAAAAATATTATTATATAGAAAGTGCTCTATACATTTTTTTTCCTTAAAACAACCACACGAAACCTTAATAACATAACATTTACTTTACTTCTTTTTTCTGGGTGCATTTGTTAAAGAACAGTACAAAAAGCACTACAAAAAAAAAAGGATATGATGAAGTGGTGAGAAGTCGTCCTTGCCCTTTTCTCTTTCATTCTTAGATTCGTTTAAATTTTAGAGATCCAAAAGCTAATTTTGTAATCAGGATCAATTTAAAAATGAACTTATACAAACAAATTATTTTAGTCATATTTAACTTTATTCATTTTCATTAGTCTCTTTCGTGATTCTTAAATGTATAAAATTTTGTTAGATATAGTTATATTAATTATAGTTGTTACGATCTCAAATATTAATTTAAATGGTTTCATGACTTGAACACTCCCAAATTTAACTTAATTGGCTGACTAATTGAATTGAAGCTCTGATTTATTAATACAATTTCTGTGTTAATTTTAAGATAAATCGAGGTTTCGAATTTTTTTGCCTACTATTATAAAAAAAATGTGGTTAGCAACTTATATTCTGCACTGAAGCTGCATATATGACTCAAAAAGGAAATATCGAAAGTTTATTCAAGCCCACATAAACTAAAAAGTTGTAAGAATCGGGTCAGCCCGTCCATATTGAAGTACCGGCCTGCTCTCTAAGGGCCTCCACAAGTCTTTTTGCAATGTGTTGGGCCCCCAAGTTGCATGTCTCTCAGTTGAATTCTCTCCTTCTTTCTTTTTTTTGAGAAAGAGAGTATAATTTGCTGAATCAAAGTATTTAAATTTATTACCCATGAAGAAATTCGCTGAATTTAAGTATTTAAATTTAGTCAGTCGTGCATATATATGCATAGAAAAATCATAAATTAATTGGTGTATGTTTTTTTTCCGATTAAAAGAGAGTCTATTGTTTCAATCCGACGGACGTAATTTGCAGGTAAAACGAGGCATCCATATATACTAAAAAATGTAAGATAAATTAAAAATAATTGGATATATAGAAACTGAATTTGAGACTACTGTTCAGGAGTTGAGGGATACTGTGTCAACCCCTTATTCTCAATTGTTGTGTTTTGTTTAGTTGCATAGAGTCATGCATCCCTGATGCAAGATGAAGACAAGTTTTGAATTTGAAGAACACAAGTGCATTCTATTGATTTGGCCTTTTAAGAGCGATAGATCATGTTGGCATATAAAACTTTGCACAATACTTCTAAAATTGAAAGCTGAAAGATGCAGTACCTGTGGATAGAACTATTCTGCTGCAAATGGAAAACAAACTTCAAGAAATAACAGAGAAGATAAAGAAATACAGCTGCTTATGACAACTATACAAAGAATGAAGCAAATGCTAATCAATAGCCAAGAACTGCAAATTTCTCAGTAACCAAATATGAGTACAGGTTCATGTTATTAGTAGAGTGTGCTGCATTGCTAATGGAGGGATTAGATAAGGACTTGCCCTCCTGTTTATCTCAATTGTCAGGCATTTTTCTGCCACATCTCCAATTGCTTTATAGCTTGATCCTTCTTCACAAGAAACCCCCGGAGCTCCTCCGGTGTGTACGGCGGAGGCATCGCGCAGGGCTCTTCCTCATGAGTCCACTTGGCCATTGATTCTAACATGAACGTCTTGACGCGGCCTTCGGCGGAACAAGCCATGGACTCCAAGCAAATTTCGGTGGCGTTCTCTGGTACAGAAGGCTTGTACTTCAAAAGATTTGCGTATTCCTTTAGCAGGTGCAGCATGTAGTCGTAGACGTAGTCCATCTTCAGCTGTTCTTGGACAAATCTGGTGCCGACCTTCGCCATGGCTTGTGCCTAATGAGTTTTGCAAAGATCAGGAGGCAGTTGCGTATGAATGACATAAGATAAAAGTAGGTAGCATATGCAGTAGAGTACTGAGGTTCATAATTGACTCATCAGAGCTGCCTTGCATGAAGTTGAATTGATCAGAGGGTATCAATTCAATGGTATCAGGCAAGCATTACCTTCTTTTGGTGCTTGTTACCCCAGTCGACAGCAAGCTTGATCGACCGGCATTTATCGTCCTCCCGGATCGGCCAGTAGTGCTGCCCCGGCATCAGACTTCTGGAGAAGAACTCGTGGAAATGAGTCGTCACGAACAATGCAAGTGAATCGCAGCCCAGAATGTACTTCTCACTCACTGACCAAGCCAGTCCCTCGATAAAAATCTTGTACCTGTGAGCATTAGTACCACATTTAGCACAGTTCTTATTCAGCTTCCAACCAATTCATCAGGCAAATACTGTAAGCAATCAATCAAGCAACTCACTTGTGCCGGCACTGATCGACAAGGCTCGAATCTTTGAACCCTCCATTCACCTCGACAATCCAATTCTAAGAAGAAGCAATAGATCATTCTTATCAGAGACATGGTTTAGATATCTGAACATTTTAGTTAGAATTGCAATAAAGGCTGATTCAATGTGGTTACTGTGTCATAGAGACGGGCGTTCCAGTCCTGGCCATTGGAGGCATTGCACTTCATAAGATCCTGTCTACTGCCTCCCATCATTGAGTTGCCCTTCCAGTATGCATACGGTTCCCTGTCCTTCCATTTAATCCTCTTGTTCGCCTGTTTAAGCTCCTCCACAAGCTTCTCCCATGGTCCTATGTTGATTTCAGGCCTTTGGAGGCAGCCATTACAGCCAATTAGCACAAATGCACGTCTCAGAAAAGTCTAATATAACAATGCGAGACCTGAAGTGTCAGCACATTACCAACCCCAGAAGGACCAGTCAGGGAAGAGGATGTCCACTGTGGTGTCGTCCTTGTCGTAGTGGAATAGCGGCGGCGGCGGCGGCGAGGCAGCGTAGTCTGCAGCCCGGACGACCGGCATGTCGTCGCAGTTGAACATGAGGTCGAGGTCGGGGACGCGGCCGGGGTACCTACTGACGAGCTGCAGGAAGCCCCAGATGGTGAAGACGTCCCGCGTCATGAAAGCATTGCGATAGTGTTCGACGTAAACCCGCCCATCGAGCACCACGAGCCGAAACGTCGCGAACCTTCGGGCGCTCTCGACCATCTCCTTCGTGACCCCCGTGGCGATCCAGGGACGCAGGTCCTCGTGGATCCATCGGAAGTAGTCGGGACAGGAGGCCGACGGCCGCGGCGCCGCTGGGAGGCGGATGAAGGGCGCCGGTCGAGTCTGGCACACGGGAGGTGCCCTTGGGTTCCCGCCGGGACAGTTCAAGGTAATGGGTTTCGGCTGCGACTTCGGCTGCTGCGCTGGTTGCGGCTTAGAGGTCTGATCGGAGTGGACATGGTGCTGATCGTGCTGCGTCGACGGCGCCTCCTTTTGGCTCCATGAGGCAGCGCTATTCAAAGTCTGCACGCAGAAAAGCTCAAGTTGCAGGGAAGTATATAAAACTGAACAATCTGTTACATGTTCTGCTACATCCCAGAGGAGCTAATTCTTGCTCATTCGGATTGTACAGTAGTTGAAGGCAAACTCACAGAGCTGCTGATCGAGCGCAGGGAGACGAAGACGACCAGAACGAGCAGCGCCACGAAGAGGACGGAGGCCGCCCTCGTCAGGAACTGCACGGTGCTCACGAGGCCCCATGACTTGCCCTGCAGCGCCGACGGCGCCGGCGCATACTTCGCTTCCGATCCTCGCCACAACCTGCCGAAACTCCCGGTCCTCATGTCGCCGGCCGGCGGCCTCGCAATTCCACTGCTCCCCGAGCTGCTGTTTCCAGTCCGATCCTCCTCCTCCTACAACTACTCTCAGTGTCTCATAAACGTTCCTGTCGTCATGAATGGAACTGGAAGAGGCGAACGAGTCTGCGGGAGCTCTGCAACCAGCTGGAGAAGCTGAAAGATTCCTCGTGCCATTACCTGTGCATGCCTCTAGTTGACTTGAGTTAGCTTCTGGTCGATTCGCGGTACCACACAGAGCGAGCGCTCAATTCGATTGACCATTCTACGATTTGGTTCTATTGGATGAACGTGCAGTTTTAAGATATAATTATGTGAGAACAAAGGTTGTGGCACGAGGAGATAAGTGTATGGATCTACTTTGTAATATGAGAAAAGGGGAAAAAATGTTTTATATACTTCTTTTCACATGTGGTTGGGAAAAAGATAAGTGTATTTAACAACTAGGAACAATTATTGCCTTCGAATAGTCCATTTTAAATTGGAAGGTTGGTGGAAACTCTCCATCACTTGGAACTGTTCATAAACTACTCCCATGTTCTGAGGAAAGCATCATTGAATCAGTATGCAGTCTGCACCTGCTCACAAAATACAGTGTGGGGTTCACTGACACCAACCTCCTTATAGCGATTATAGAGTTATTAATTTACAAAGTTTCATGTAGATGTTTATTAGTTTTTTTATGAATCAAATGTATATAACTTCACAACAAGCACAATTTGATAGTACTAAATGCAATAAAACTTTGCATAGATGGGAGGATTGATCTCTATATGTGAAAGTTGCTGCATTCCTTTCCAAATACAGTGATGTAAATGAAGATATCTCAGACAAAAAAAAACGTCTAAAATTTGTAATTGCCATGTTCATCCCAAGGACTGTTCTCCCACTTCTCCACTTTCTTTATAGCTTCAGCCTTCTTAGTGATCAGCTCTTGGATCTCTGCCGGACTAAATGGTGGAGGCATAGTGCATGGCTCTGCATCACTAGCCTGTTTCACCATGGAATCCGACAGGAACGCCCTGACACGGCCTTCAGTAGGACAAGCCATGGACTCCAAGCAGTACTCATCGGCCGTCTTCGGCACAGAAGGCTTGTAGGTTAAGAGCTTGGCGTATTGGGTTAACAAGTGCAGCATGTAGTCGTAGACATCGTCCATCTTTACTTGTTCTTGTATGAAGTTGCTCCCTGCCTCTCCCATAGCTTTTGCCTGTAAGGAATGACCAGGACTATGAGCACTTGACAGTTTAATTCAAAATCCTGATAGACAAACATCTACTTATGTTGCATTCTGAATGCAATGCACAATGCTCATATGCACAATTCTAACATGCTTAGCTAGTTACCTCCTTTTGGTTCTTGTTGCCCCAGTCGACCGCAAACTTGATCGATTGGCATTTGTTGTTTTCTTGAATGGGCCAATAGTGTTGCCCTGGTATCAGACCTCTGGAGAAGAACTCCTCATAGCGAGGCGTCACGATGAGTGTCGGCGAGTCGCATGCAAGAATGTATTTCTGGCTCACTGACCATGCTATGCCCTCCACATAAATCTTGTATCTGATCACATCAAGCCCTTGACATTAAGGTCTATAATGCTTTCTATATAGCTTCATTTGTTAATGGTTTATCAGAGCTGCTTACCTGTGAACACATTGGCCTCCTAGGTTTGATTTCTTAAACCCGTGCTGTGCTTCGCTAATCCAGTCCTAAAGAAAGGCAGATAAAATTGAGGCATTCCATATGCTGCTGAACATATCAAATCCTTCTTTTCTTTTCTCTTTGGGTTATATTAGAATTGAACAATTTGGTGTTATACCTGTGAATAGAGCCTAGCATTCCAATCATGGCCTTCTGAGATGTTACACTTCATAAGATCCTGCCTGTTGGCACCCATAACCCGGTTGCCCTTCCAGAAGGCGTACGGCTCCCTGTCCACCCATTTCACCTCTTGATTCCCTTCTTCAATTTCCTTGATTACATACTCCCATGGCTTCACATTTTGATCCGAGCTACCTGAGGCCGAATCAGTACAATGGTTTAACACCTAAAATTGAACAAGAGGAACAGTGTCCGCATGATTATCATGTGCAATACTGCTGCTTAATGCATTACCAACCCCAAAATGACCAGTCAGGGAAGATGATATCCATTGTTGTATTGTCCTTGCAGTAGTGGAAGAGAGGTGGCGGCGGCGATGCAAGGAATTCGGCTGATCGAACAGCTGGGAGGTCCATGCAACTGAACATGAGATCCAGGTCCGGGACGCGGCCAGGGTAACGGTGAAGAAGTTGAAGAATACCCCAGATGGTGAAAACATTTCTCCCTAAGGACTTCATCTGATACTCTTCCACATAGAGTCTGCCATCAACTACCAGCAAACGCAATGTGGCATATCTTCTTGCACTCTCCACCATGTCTCTCGTGATTCCAGTGCTGCTCCAAGGTCGCAAGTCTTCGTGAATCCATCGGAAGTAGGCCGGACAAGAAGGTGAATTTCGATGTCGAGTAAAAGGAGAAGACAATGAAGATAAGGAAGAGGGATCAGAGGGTAGTCTCGGGCAAGTGAATGTCGCTGTTTGGTTTTCACAGGTGAGGTGATAAGACTTGAGGACATGGTTGCGGGACTGCTGTTCTATATTGCTTTGATCCAAGGAGGAAACTATGTTGGAAGGCTGCATGTAGAATGAGAAAAAAAGATAGTTACCAATTACAATTCTGTTAAAGTATCTGAAACCAAGTCAGGCATAAATTTTGCAGTGATTAAGACTAGTCAAACAAGTCTAATACTACATTAGCTATCATGCAATTGCTTCAATAGAAATGAGATTAAAAGTCTGCATATAATTTGTACAAATGGGTTAATGGCCGAATCCAAATTAGAATTGTTTGATCATAAATACAGCTGACGTTGGTGATCTCCCTTTACAAATTGTATATAAAGGACAAAAGATAAGGGGAGCATTGGCTGACAAAAACGTAATCGAACACAATTAAAATCCATGGTCTTATCTTTGAAGAGCATGACTACTTCGTTTTCATCAGAGTTACATCTAAAAGTTCTTATCACTGTATCAAAACTAGTATAATTCATAGCAGGCGTGTGTGTGGAAGAATGCGCATAAATATGAAATAACAGATGTATAAAACCTCGAAGCACATCAATCTATGTCTCTGTTGACAAAGCCTCGAGAAGAGCAGAGCAAAAGGCAGTCACAGGCACGAAGAATTCACATAAGCTCAAGCGAAGTAGAAGTTGCCTTCATAGCAATTGCAGTTTGAAGTATACAAGCTGGGAAGAGAACTTACAGCATCACTCATCCAACTTGAATACACGAAGGCGACAAGAACAAGGAGCACGAGGACCACGCCGACAACTCCTCTCGTCGAGGACTCCATCGCGCCGAGCATACCTTTGGTCTTGTTCCTCAGAGTTGCGTACATCTTCGCTGCTTTCATGCTGTTCGGTCGAACACTGTCGGAAATGAATCCTGCTGGGCTTCCGCCCTCATGCTCTCACAGTTGCCATCTCCATCTGACAGCTGAACAGATATTGAACAATCAAGGTGTATGATGCCTACTGGAACAAAGAGTCAGGCATCTCCTGCATATTTGCTACTGGAAGAAATGGTCAGAGCTTCTCTCTCTCTCTCTCTCTCTCTCTCTCTCTCTCTCTCTCTCTCTCTCTCTCTCTCTCTCCCCTGTTCTCTTTTGCTCTCTTTCATGTCACCAATTACCTTTTCACACCTGCTCTTTGCTGTGTGGAATTGGCCACAAAAATGCTGTTCATTTCATATAAACTACATGGAAAATAACGAATTCCTATTGGTTAGGAGGAGGAGATGGGGCACTGGCTACATAACACTGGAGCCATGTGATGTGAGCTATTTTATAAAGAACACAAAAGCTGACCTGCTCTACTGATCATATCATATTATTATATTATTTTATTGCCTTCACAACTTGAGCATAGCTGTGTAGCATTTTATAGTTTTCTTTTCGTCTGCCTTTTCTTATTACCTTTCCGCAGGTCTGTGCACATGACAAAAGAAGGAAAAAAAACTAAAATAAAGAGATAAATTTCATGAAAATTGAACAGATGTCTTGATTTATGAATGGAGGAATGAACCACTGTATCATATTTCATTTGTCTTTTCTTATTTGCCTGTGTTTTATAATGCAGATTCTGACATGTTCAATGCACATCAGTGGAGGTAGTTAACAACTACACTACTACCTTTTATTTAAATAGCAGTTCGATCTGAGTTGAGAGATTACATTATGGAGATTGGACAAATCTTGGACAAAAGGGAATCGATCAAATATGTGGTCCTCATGGATCTAATAGGAAATTGGGTCTTCGAATTTGAGAGGAAAAGATCAGATCAAGAGATTAAACTCTATAACATTATTGACAAAAAGTCACTGTAAAAAAAAGGACAACTTCGATGTCACCAACACGATGACAGGTAAATTCTATTCATAAATGAGTGAAGGTACATGATTATCTTATTAGGACAGACACATGAGGTCATAATACTTCATTGACGAACCAACAACATGAGTTTTATGCAATAATATGACCTGAGGCTTGCATGACATATATAAATAAAAACCAAAATATGAGGTCATGCATATGAGATGAACATAATGGCAACACCTTGTTTATGTTGTTTTCCTCTAATGGGAAGGGCTCCAATATGATCAAAGATGTGATGTAATAAGAATCTTCTTTATCACAGCTTGATTTTGATCAGAATATATTAACTAAAATAAACAATAGATCTTCTTTCTCCTGCCATTTGTTACTGATGTAAAAAGAATAACAGAATTACAAATATAGATGCACCTCATTATCTTAATAAGCACATTACATATCCCTAAACATTATGTTCGCTACTACAGGGTTGCAAATTACAAAGCAAACAAAAAAAATAGTTCCCTTTTTTCAGTTGTCACAAAAATAACCATCACAGAGATGTAACCATTATATTTTCCTCATCTCACTTCTCTGCGTGCAAGGTCTTTCAAAGAGGCAAATGCAATGGCCCTGGGTTCATTGCAGGCTGAGACTCTTTGGCCAAGATGTAAATATTATTACCAGGACAAATGTGCTCTCAGCTACTCATTAAAGCCATATAGTTGCTGAAGATCCTTAGAAGTTGATTCTTTGTTCATCCAAAGGTTTTTGTTTTAAAGTATCAATTTGCTTTATATAGTTGGCCTTCTTCTCAAGATACTCATGCAGCTCACCTTGACTAAAGGGTTGAGGCATTTGGCAAGGCTCAGCATCATGCGTTTGTTTTACCATTGACTCCAACAAATAACTTTTAACTTCCTGCGGCATATCACATGCCATGGACTCCAAACAGAATTCAGTAGCCTTCTCCGGAATAGAAGGTTTGTACCTCAAAAGCTTCGCATATTCATCAAGTACATGGAGCATGTAATCATAGACATAATCCATCTTCACTTGTTCATGAATGAAACCACTCCCAGCCTTTCCTATTTCTTGTGCCTGTCGGATTCACAAAGGTTTGAGCTATTTGCCTTTGTAATGTTACACATAAAAATAGTGGCCCAGAGATTAGAAGAAAAACTAAGGTGCACCAAGATTACCTCCTTTTGGTGAGTGTTGCCCCAGTCAACAGCAAATTTGACCGATCTACACTTGTCACCTTCAGGTATGGGCCAGAAGTGTTTCCCTGGAATTAGACCTCTTGAGAAGAACTCATCAAAGTGCGTTGTTATAAGGAGCGTGGGTGAGTCACAAGCCAGAATATACTTTTGACTTACTGACCATGCGAAGCCTTCAACATAAATCTTGTATCTGTCATTTTAATATTATAATAGTCAATAGAGTTATAAACTAAACTTGAAATATGGTAAACCACAACAACACACCTATGTTGGCATTGATTGGCTAGGTTGGACTGCTTAAATCCTTGTTTCGATGCCTTTTGCCAATCCTATTTGAACCAATTAATCTCATTAAAAAGGATTCTTCAGCAAACCAATAATGAGCGTAAACTATCAATAATAGTTGCATATTTATGCTGCTCAAAACACATTTCAATTATGCACCTAGAAATGTCATGCAATTTGGTAAGTGTGATATATACTACTGAAAAGTGATATCTGTTGTGATATGGAACACAAATTTCCCAGTGTGACACTTCAGAAGTCTGAAGTGCAGGATTCCAATCCCCGCTTCAGGTTCCAGATAGTTTGTGCAGCAGCTGCAGCTTTGCACCTATTGGGCTACCCCAGTATGCTCTCCCGCCCGTACTAATATTTACAATGTTCTGATCTTTGTCTAAAATGTCACATACTACAAAAAACCCATCATGGAGATCTAAATATTGAAGGCTAACAATTCAATATCTAGAGATAGTAGAAAATATTCAACTTGCATAACCTCCATAGTTTATAAGTAAAATATGCAAATGAGTAGCTAATGCCTTGTAGTTCTTTGAGTAGCTTTTCATTATTCATAGATATGTTATTTTCCTCATTTTTTTAGTTCATTATTGTTTCCCTTTGTTCAATAGAAACCTGGATATTTCTATCATGATGCAGTTTTGGTCCACTTCATGTTTTACCTGTGTGTAGAGTCGAGCATTCCAGTCCGTGCTCTCGGAGGCATTACACTTCATAAGATCTGCCCTGTGTCCACCCATTCCAGGATTGCCTTTCCAGAAAGCATATGGAATCCTATCACCCCATTTCACCTTTTCGTTACTTTCTTGCATCTCCTTTGTCAGCGACACCCATGGCTTTATGTGGGTATCAGGCCTTCAAATCATTAAACATCCGATGTAGTTGTTAGTTAATGTAAAAATCCATAAGATGGATTACTAATACAGAACCTGAACAAAGAACTAATCAGAGTTTGAGTATGAACATATTACCAACCCCAGAAGGACCAATCAGGGAAAAGAATATCCATAGTCTCATTAGTCTTGCAATAATGGAAGAGAGGCGGTGGAGGCTTTGTGATGTAGTCAGCAGACTTGATAGCAGGCTGATCCATGCAGCTGAACATGAGATCAAGGTCAGGGATGCGGCCTGGATACCAATTAACTAACTGAAGGATGCCCCACAGGGTGAATACATTCCTCGTCATGTGATGTCCAAAGTATTCCTCAACATATACTCGGCCATCTAGCACCACTAGTCTAAATGTTGCATGTTGTTTTGCACTCTCAACCATCTCCCTTGTGATTCCGGTGGAGCGCCAATGACGTAAGTCTTCATGGATCCATCGGAAGTAATCAGGACAGGAAGATGAAATTTGAGTTGTGGTATGAGAATGAGAGGACTGCAAAGATGATGTGGATGAATCAACTTGTCTTTGACAGATGGTAGGACTAGAAAGGCTTTCTGGGCATGATAAGATAACTGGCTTTGTTTGAGGTTTGGGTAAAGATCGATCATCAATATGTGAGCTAGTAGTAGTTTGTTTCTCAGAAGAGGTAGTAGTGAAAGCCTGCATGAAAATTGAAAAAATAGAAGTGACTACAGATTACTTTGCAGTTCAAGACAAGTTTATTCGTATGCTGATAATATATCCCTTGCAGGCATAAATACAAGAAATGAAGAATTTCAGACAATTTTGTATGATCCTTAAGCATACAGTTTTGATTAAAGTACATTGGATATTAAATATACAAATTACCAACTTATAACTTGAAAAGCATGTAACAGTAGCGAAATCATTGTCCTAGATAGAGAAATCAGAAAATTATTGTGCCTTTCTCAGTATACATCTTTTCATGTAAAACTGGATTCCTTCAAAGTGGCAAATGCATCAACTTGAAGGAACTATTTTTTTCTGCATCTCTGTTAACCTAGAGAATAATTTAAAGAAATTTCCGAAAACAACAACTTGTGGTCACGACATAAAAGGTTCCTACCTGAACTACAGCTTAGCATAGTACTGGAAAAGATGTCATTTCTTTCATATTTTTCTAATTTATACTGTAGACTTTTGTATCAATGACGCATTCCACTTGGTGGTCAATGTTGCATGGGTACAGGTGTGATGCCGGTACCTAAATACAGGTACGAGGCATGCTGATTTTTTAAAATCTAGGATTGAAATGCCCTAATATTATAATAAACCTATATATGTATCAAAATATAATATCTCATGAAATAAAATTGGAAAAAAAGGTAAAGAACAACATAATGTTTTATCACAATATGGACAATAGCTCAAGTTTGCACATAATTGTCTTTAACTTTATTCAATAAAAAGATCTTTTTTATTTTTTTTAAATGTTCTCTTGCATAAATAAGCTGGAATAGCTCAGTTGGTTAGAGCGTGTGTCTGTTAACCACAAGGTCGGAGGTTCAAGCCCTCCTTCTAGCGTTATTTTTGCCGACCCCAACTAAGGCTTTTTTTGTTGTTGTTGTTGAAATTGATAGGTATTGTAATGATTACTCAAGTACCCAACAATTGGTATGGGTACACCAAGGGATCCTAAGTACCCATGCTTGGTGTTGATTATTGCGAGCTGTTATGTTTCTAACTTTCGAGAAGGTCCAAGATTAACTCAAATAATTCCAACAACAATAAGAAAAAGGGGAAAGGGGGAAAACAATATATGTTACAGGAAAAGACAGAGGAACAAGAAGAATATTTTGACAATTAAATCAAAATTGGATATAGGATATAACAATTTTAGATAACATAACTCATATACTTGAAGAAATCATCTGGCTGATCCCACGAAAGAAGTATTACTCAGAAAATGGAACCCCACAAAAACCATATATAGAGCAATGAGACTTCAAACCCCCTTGAGTTCCCAGCCAAAAACCTTTCTATTTGGTAGAATGAATCCCCTTACAGCTAAGAAAAGACCACATTTTTCTATTAATGCAAACAAGGTCGCAACCATAGTGTTTGCTCCCAGAATCAGAAATTCTGGACCAGAACTAGTTTTTTTGTTTCTGCAATCAAACTCTCCCCTACCCAAAGTACTATTTCCGTCAGATTAGTAGTGTCAACAAGCACAAGACAAGGTCTTTACAAGCTACAAGAAGCCCTCGCCTCATGCACCATACAACAAACACATGAAAGCAGTACAGAACACAACAACTTACAGTGGCGTTCCCGCTGCCACCGCCTCCCCCGCCGAGAGAAGAGACCACGAAAAGGAGGACGAGAAGCGCGCCGAAGGCGGCGATGATGCCCTTGGTCGACGACTGCACCGTCCGGGCAAAGCCGTTCTTCCCTCTGTGGTGCAGCTTGTTCATGTTTGCCCAAAGCAAGCTTCTTTCTTTACCCCGGCGGAAGGGGAGACGCGAGCAGATCCACTTCACTCCATTCGCCAATGGACAGAGCTCGACATCACCATGTTGCTGCTACTTCGCTGCTGTGCGTAGCCAGGTTGATGGATCCGGCAATGGAGAGTTGGAGCTCTGAGAGCAGCAGGTTTTTCCAATGAAATGTGTACTAAAAGGCCCTGAAACCAACTTGTGAAAGAGTTCTCTGGTTGTAAGAAACGTGTAAAAGAGTAAGCGCATTATTATAATATAACATGTCATCTTTCCTGCAGCTTTTAAGAGTCTAACACCACGACAGAGTAATTTCAAACTAACTACACATGTCGAGTAGCCAAAAATTAATAATTACACATATATTTGTTTATGCTTATTATTTTTATAGATTGTGCAAAAAAAAAGTAATCTTAAAAGTAAATTTAATTATATGAGAGACACAACATAGTATGAGACAAGAAATATTAGGAAGAGTTTTTTTTATTAATTATAATATATTTTTTATTTTGTCAAAAGTTTTATGACTAACAAAATAGGAAAACAAAAATCCCTAAAAGAAATGCGAACTTAGCTACAATTTTAATAAAGAACTTAAATTGATTTTCACATAAATATACATATTTGGATGATGAAATCATTTAGTACACATAAGTTGAATCTTAAAGCATTTAATTCACATTATATTTTTTATTTTGCATTATCATATAACTCATTGAAATATGATAGATCAAGTTATGTTTCTTCCCATGTTTTTAAAAATTAGACAAAAAACATGACAACGAGTGATGATGACCCTAAACGTTAAAATAATGTAATTTGAAAGTCAAGACGCATCTCCTTTCACAAGTACTTGAATTGACAATTGTGGATGTAAGCAATTAATCGAAAAGCCTATTTGTTTAGATTTTTTTAACAAGAGGGAACTAGATAATATTTTCAATAAAGAACCCATTGAACATTTCTTAGTTACTATTATATAAGAAAATGTTATTTTTTATATTTTGAATACCTCTCAAATATATAATACTACTCAATTAGCGGAAATACACATTAACAAAAAATATATAAGATATAAACAATGATATTCAGAATAAAACATTAGTTAATATTATCATAAATATAAAATTGATAAAAAATTATATTTTAAAAAAAATTAAGAAGATTAAGTTTTTTCCTTATATGATAAGTATTTTATAATACTATCTCTAGATTAATCATTTGTTGATTCATTAAGATATAAAAAAGTTTTGTTTTAGCTAATTATAGATGACAAAGGTCATTTGGTGGTGGAGTAGGTAAGCATTAATTGAGGAGTTTTGAAATGTTCAGATCTGGCTGCAGGACTTTGCTTCCTTGGGCTGTAACTTAAATGGTCATAGTCTCACAGACATGTCTCATTGTGTCATGAGTTTTGGTTGGTGATAAGTCATATATTAGTTGAAAAATTATGATTTTTAGTCTTTTTACTATTTAAAAGACTACACTATTAAATTAGGTCTAGATGGAGAAAAAAAGTTAGCTGAGCTCCACATATATGTAATCCCGGAAGATACAACTTAAAGTTGTAGGTAGGTGATGAGATATTAGTAGTGTACGACTGCACGTAATAGATTATGTATGTAATAAATATGTGAATTATATGAGATAAATATTAAATAAATTGAAAATAAAAAATAGATAAGTAGTGCAACTGGAATATCACATCCATCTTCTCTCCTCTTTTTGCCAATTTGGTAAAAGTTAAATGATGTGTGACCCATTTGGCCTATATATACTGTTTAGGGTTCACGAAAATTTAAATTACAAGATAAAAGATACCGACAGTCTCGCAACATAAAAGTTTCTTTTATTTCATTTGTCACTTTATGTGCTGAATCATCTTTTTTCGGTATGATATCCAAAATTCTTAATATAGTACGTATAAATTACTTAAAATCGAGTAGATTTGTTCTTTATAGGGGGTTGGTGCATTGTAACTTAATGTGCTTAAACCGTGTTGCGTTAGTTTAACTCATTGATGAAGTTTTTCTTTCTGAAAAAAAAAATCGTAAAGTTTTCAATTCCAATCATAAATGTTTATTTAGTTAGTGAAATTTTTTTTTCAAATTGGCGATGCCAGACTTTTGAATTAAGGAAAAAACGTTTGAAAAGTTTGATAATTGAATAGTATTGAGCTTTTAAATTAATATTAAATGAGAGCACTAAACGTGTAGCGTATTTTTAATATAGTACGTGTAGCATCAGACACTTTTTATATATAAAAAATTAAATATTATTTATTTATATACAAAATATCGTTATTTTTTATATAAGTGTGTTACATATTTTTTTTTGCATAAATATGTTACATATTTTTTTTCATATGTTACATATTCTTTCTTTATATAAGTGTTAAAGTTTTTAATCCTATTACTTTTAAAAAAAATCAAACCTCTTAAAACTTTTTGTTAAAAAATAGTTATAAGTACTAGGGGCGGATCCACATATATCCCAAGAGAGACCTTGACCTTTCAACTTTTCGATATTTAAAATATATATATAGTCAATAAATAAAATAACTGCTAACAAATTATCAAACTGGCATAATGAATGTATAATTTTGGCTAACATTTAGAAATCTAGAATTCAAATCTCGATTTTTTCATTTTTTATTTATTTATTATTATACATTTTGGTCCTCTAACTTTTTGGACCTCCTATATTTTTTTTTATCTGTCCCTGGTTCTAACACTCACATTAAAAATACCTCCAAAAATTAATAAAAAATTATCACACATATCATTACCAAGGTTTAAATATTTTTTTAAGAGGATATTTAAAAGAATATAGAAGCACTCTATTATTTTTACTTGTTGTCATACTCTAATACTGCATCGAGAGAGTGAGTATTTATTTCGGTTGCTAATATAAATTTAAAATTTAATCTATATAATGGATTACACTTATAATAATTATTTTAGATACATAAACATCTATTTAAACAAAAAAATAATAATTACCACTGCATTCAATATCATTGAGCTTTTTGAAAGTGTTGTGTACATTGAGGCTTTCATAGCTAGATCAATCAATCTGTTAGGTTGTATTTGACAATTGAAATACTAAGAATTCGAATATAATTTTAGTGAATTTTATCGAATGATAAAATATTTGACAACACATTGATAAAACTATACCCATAAAATTTAAGATGACATAACATTGGATTCTCGATTATCCTGAGTGAAGAATGAATCGAACGACTCATGTTTCATGTAGAAATAAAAATGACTTTTTCCTTCTTTTTGTAATGTGACCTCTTTTTTTTATCATTTGACCGTCACTTTTTTTTTAATTCCTCTCATGTCTCCTCCCTCTTATCTCTTCCTCTTTTTTTACTTACTGTTTAAATGTATTTTAACTTTCACTTATAATTTAACTTTCAATATTAATTATATTTAAATTTCAACTTTATACTAAGTAATTAAAATTGAATTCTTAAATTGTTTTTAGTTTAATTTAACAAAATATTTTATTATATTACATATAAGATTGATTTTATATTATTTTTAAATATTTTAAAATAAATTATCTATTATATTATGTTAAATATATTATTAAAATATTAATTATTTATTATTTTATATTGAATTAGTTTATCTATCTAAAATAATAAATTTATTTTTCAATTCTTATTCATTCAAATATTCATGAAATTTAACATTATTAGTTCATTCCAATATGATTAGAATCAATCTTAATCAATTAACTATTCTAGATTATCCTTTCCAAATGCTATTCTAATTCTTTTTTCAATTATAAACAAAAACTTTGAGATTAATTCGATTGATAAAAAATAAATTTATCAATTTACGAATTGAGGCGTAAGTTAGTATATGACATCTTTATTATCATTAAAATTTTGAAGTAAATAAATGATTGCAAGATTGATCAACTTTGCAATTAAAATGCACATTTCATATAAACTTACGTGGTCACCGTTCTATTAGCCTCAAAGCCCAAACTATCGGCTCAGTTTCTTATTCTCACTTCTTCGAGTTGAAGTTTAATATTTATAAAAATATAACTATTTATTAATTATTAAAATAATTGCATATTCTTTTGGACAATAGTAGAATGGTAAACCTTAATCAAATTTGTGATCTAAAATTCCTTTTAGTCAACTTTAAAATATAATATTTCTTATCATGTGTTAATTGATGTTTGTTTTATAAACAATTGCATTCTATAGTCACTAGTCGTATTCGTTTCAAAATCATTATTGCAAACTTTTATATGGTTTTAAAAGGACTAGCAACACTTGTACTTTTAAACAAGGGAACTAGTTTACATTTCATTAATAATGGATAAATGTTCGAGTATGTAAAAATGAAATTATCATCTACTTATCAGCATATATCATGTTAAATCTTGAAATGAGAAGATGTCAATATCAAACAGGCACTTTTGTTTTCGACCAATATTATCATTTAATTGAACTCTATAATCTTTACATTTTCGGGCACAATATTTATCGATCAACTGACTTCTTTTTTTTTCTCTCTTGTTTATTTCAAAAGAAAATAGCTGACTTCAAATATGATATTTAATAGTTGGCTGGCTATCTGCATGTGGTCTGCATGTGATGAGATAAGTAATTGTGTTTATTCATATTTTTGTTCAGTGAGAATATGATGAGTAATTGTTTATGTGTATCATGCATGCCCTCCAGATAACAACAGGGAAGAAGTCAAGAAGAATGAGAAAAGGTATGGGACACTATCAATTGATCATGGCCGACATAACCAACCTAATAACATGCTTTTATTTGGCACAGGGAGATCAGATCTGAACAGGTCGTCTGTCGTGTTAAAAATCAGCACAAGCAACACAGAATGATAAATAATGAGCTGAGGGTACGTACTTCAAAAGACATGATTAATTATGTAACCCCTTTTATTTGGTGCTTATGATCAAACGTTTTATATTAGAATATTTGTTATTATTCTGTTTTCATGAACCCTATACTTTTACTCTTGATCGATTTAATATTTTAACTTTACTTTGTCGCATTCTCATTTTATTAATCGATAATTTAAATCATCAATAAAATAAATTATTATTTTATAAATTATCGATAATTTCATATTATAATATTTGGTAAGTAGTAGTAATATAAATTATAATTTAATTTATTAAATAAAAAACTATTAAGATACTTTAAAAAATATTGAACTTGAATAATATATTATTTTATATAAAAAGGGTAAAAATAAAAATTAAGTTTGGACAAAATATATGAAGTTTATAGTCCATAAAATAATCTTAAAAAATGAAAAAGTTGTTGAACAATAATATTTTATAAATAAAATATAAATATTTTAAAAAATAATTGAATGAATAAATATATTAAAATGCATCTCACCCTATTAGTAATCTAGAAAGACATCTCCTTATGTGTATTATCTTAATTACCAAAAAAATGATAGTTTAGATTGTCAAAGACGTAAAAATTATTGATAATGTGTTGCAGCCAAATACGATAATATGTTGGACCTTAAAATTTTTAATTTAAATAATTAGTAATATATCTGAATTTTTTCGTACCAAATGCTCCCTTATACTCAAACTATTTATTATTTTCATGATTTTATTTGTCTCTCTTAAAAAAATATATAAATTTTACTTATGTTTAAGTTTGATTATTAATTAATAATATATTTAGAAAAAAATAAAGGTGCTCCCTACTTAAGTAGAAGCAACATGCTACCTATATTAGGATGCATAATCTATGATAAATAGATTTAGGAGAGAGAAAAAAAATAGGAGAGAAAAAATCTAATCTCCACCATAAATATAGCATTCTTTGAAGATGTAGGTAACATAGTGCTCCCTATTTAATTAGGGAGTACCTACATTAAATTCATTTATTTAATTTAATATTAAAGTCAATAATTTTACTGTTACAAAAAAAATCTCCCTTAATAGTTTATATGATGAATTTTGGATTACATCAAAATTATAAAAAAATTCTTAAAAGTATCAACATAAAAATATTAATGTTTCTATTAATTTAATCTTTTAGTTTTTTTCTATTGCATGTCTAATTTCACAACTTAATTCCGTGTTATTGATGATAGTTCACATTATTTTACTAAGTCACTCTCGTCCATAGGAATATTACAATTTGCAATTTACCATCTAAATTTATAATTTCATAAAAAAATTTAAACACCGACAATAGCCTATCAAAAATATTGTAGATGGAAAAGTCACGAAAATCGGAAATAGTTTGACTATAGAAGTTATAAGACTAAATTGAACAAGAACGAAAATTTACCATGTAAAAGTGAAATCACCCTTCTATTTTCTGTCTGATTATACTTTGCGATTGATCATGCAAAAAAATTTAGATTTTGAGAAGTATATTCATTTCGCATGCAGTTAGGCGAAGTATCTCATCAGTGATGGAAGTATATATGTTCGTGGTAGTTTATCTTTTTTTGCGTATCTAACGCAGTTGAATTAAGAAAAATAAGAAATAATTAATATCAAGATATGTTTCTATAGAATAAAATTTTAAATATTTACTTTGATAAACAAGATAGGCAAAAGATAATTAATGAAACAAGAAATTCCTTAATGCTACATATTTAGGCAATTAAGGCATAATACAACATTCAATTTAAGGCATTTGCATTTTCTTTTTCTTCCGATAATACACACACATATATATATATTATTGGATGACGATCAACCAAAAAATTTTAGTCTACATTAATATATTAGTTAAAGTACTTTGATTTCGTATTTTCATTCCAATGTATAATTATCCTTTTGATATACCCTAAATCCATTAAGTACAACTACGCAATTTTTATTTCAATGTAAATCTTGATATTTAAAAAGGTTATTAGTTTGACAAATTCGAATATTTTAAAATCAGATTGAATCGAATGGCCCAATGGATCCAACAACAAATTGCTAGTGGACCTTGTCCAGTTTAACATAGAAAATCGGATTGAAAAAAAGAAGAAGATGGAATCAGAAAAACCATATTAATTGATTAGAAAAATTCCAATCCAATTTTATTTATAAGGAAAAAAAAACTTATCCAAAAGAATGCAACAAAGAAACTATGGAAACATTTTATAGTGAAGAAATCAGAACAATCTTAGGAGATGAAAGAAAATGAAAGCAGAAGGAATTAAGGGAGGAAAAGTGTTAAGAAGAGAAAAGGAATGGTGGAAATAAAACGAAAGATCATAAAAGAAAGTTTCGCGCTTTTATTAAAAATATAAATATAAAGAAATTATCATTTTCAATCATTTTAATTTTAGAATAATTATATCGATAGTTAAGAAGTTCACATTTTGACCAAGTGTTTATATAAAATTAATTTCCTTCTTTAATTATTCAATTATACTATATTAAAGCCCATCATACAAGCATAACTCAGAACTGAATTAATTTAGAAAGATTTTTTAAAAAATATATAAAATAATTCAGTTAAAAATATATTTTTGTAAGGTCACCTTATTTTTGTCCAAACTTCTCCCTTATCTTTTTACCTGATAAATTCTTTAATAAATAATAAACATACGAGAAAAATAAATATATCTTTCATCTCATCTAAATTTAAATTTGTAGTTATTATATGTTACTAAAATTAACTATTTAAAAAATTGTGTTATCTATAATTTATATACGAAGAGTTTTAAGAATAAATCATAATGTTAAATTTAAAATTTGACGTTTAAAATATGTATTTAATGTGAATAAAATTATGCTTAAGTTAATCTAAAAAAATAAACCGAAATCTACAAACATAGATACAGTAATTAATTAATTACTACCGATTAATTAGCTTTTGCCTTCCCAGACCTCCACGCGCTTGACGGAGGAAGCCTTCTCGGCCGCGAGCTTTTGTAGCTCCTTAGGAGTGTACGGCGGAAGCAACGCGCAGGGCTCGTCTTCGTGCGTAAACCGCTCCATGGACTCTTCCATGAACGTCCTCACGAGGCCTCCTTCCTGCTCCGGGCACGCCATGGATTCCAGAGAAAACTCCGTGGCCTTCTCCGGCACCGTCGGCTTGTACCTCAGCAGCTTGGCGTACTCCGTCAGCAGGTGCAGCATGTAGTCGTAGACGTAGTCCATACATAGATCTTCTTGTGCGAAGCTGCTCCCCGCCTTTCCCAACGCTTGTGCCTGCAGAGTGCTTACTGGTTAATGCATGCATCCGTACTTTGTGCGTGCGTGCGTGCATGCATGGTTTACGCATTACATATACGTTCGATGATTCAAAAGTACACTGCATTGTAACTCCATCACCTGTTTCTGGTTCTTGTTGCCCCAGTCGACGGCGAACTTGACGGATCTGCACTTGTTGTGCTCGTTGATGGGCCAGTAATGGCGACCGGGCATCAAACCTCGGGAGAAGAAGTCGTGGAAGTGAGTCGTCATGTACAGCGACGGCGAGTCGCACGCCAAGATGTACTTCTCGCTCACGGACCACGAACGCCCTTCCATGAAAATTTTGTACCTGCGCCAGATCCAAATCGATCACGTAATTTAGCAAGACACAGTTATTTTATGGACGCACACCAAAGCAAGTATGTCTCAAATGTATTATTACCGGTGATGGCATTGGTTAGCCAAATTGGAGCCCTTGAACCCGTTCTTGCGTTCCTCTTCCCAGTTCTGCAACGATGTCCCAGTGACCCGTTAAATGAACCAGAACAAGTTTGAGACCCACTATGAAAGAAATCACAAGAACCATGTAATATTGGAACAAGAAAGATAACGTGAAATAATGTCTAGGTTAATAATGGATTACGTCAAATTAATAAAAACAATTCGGTCCAATTTTAAAACGTAATATTGGATAAAAATAAAATAAAATCCGATTTGACACAATTATAATTTAATATCTGGTAGTTTTTTTTCCCTTGTACATAGAACAAAAAATTAATGATAATTAGTAAAATTATTTCATGGTGCCAAAAGAAACCCGTCACCTGCGTATAAAGTCGTGCGTTCCACTCGTGGCCATTGGAAACATTACACTTCATCAGGTCCATCCTGCTCTCAGACACCCCTTCGTTCCCCTTCCAGTAGGCATATGGCTTCCTGTCCTTCCACTTCACCTTCTTGTTCCCTTCCTCCATCTCCTGTAACAGCGTGCCCCATGGTTTTATATCCACCTCAGGCCTTCAATTCATTAGCTTGAGTTAGTGCAAGCTAAAACTTAGAACCAACAAAGTTTAATACATATATATGTTACATTTATTATATGAAGATAAAAGTACATATAACATTCCTGCACATATATATAGTATATATAGACACATATATGTATGTGTGTGTGTCCTTACCAACCCCAGAAGGACCAGTCGGGGAAGAGGATGTCGACCGAAGCATCGTTCTTGGCGTAGCGAAAGAGTGGAGGGGGAGGCGACGTCGGGTAGTCGGCGGCCATGACGGTGGGCATGTCCTCGCAGTTGAACATGAGGTCGAGGTCCGGGATGCGTCCCGGGTAACGGTTCACGAGCTGGAGGATACCCCACAGGGTGAACGTGTCCCTCGTCTCGAACACTCGGTGGTAGGTGTCCACGTAGACGCGGCCGTCGAGCACCACCAGCCGGAACGCCGCGAACTGTTGCGAGCTCTCCAGCGTCTCCCTCGTGATCCCGGTTGAGCGCCAAGGCCGGAGGTCCTCGTGGATCCACCGAAAGTACTCGGGGCATGCCGGCGTGTCGGCTTCAGCGGCATGTGGAGGAGAGTTGGGCGCCGGAGATGGAGAGGGAGATGGAGATGGAGATGGAGAAGCCACTCTTCTGCAGAAGGGAGTTGCTGTTTGGTTTGGCGAGGGGCAGCACAAGGTGATGGGTTTGCCTTGCAGTTTGGGCTTGTTGGAGTGTCTGTTGTTACCTTGCTGACTCCATGACGACAGTACACCAAAAGTCTGAAAAAATAGCACAATTCAATGAAGTATAAACATTTCTTCTATGTATTCTTTCTTGAATAAAAATGTCCATATATATATATATATATATTTATGCTCATTTGTTTCAATATAGCAAATGTGGCCCAAGGGTAACATAAAGTAAAAAATATAAGGAAAAAATTCTTAAAAGATGGTTTTTTTTTCAAGTGTCATGCGATTCTAATAAGCTCATTCCATTTAAAAAAATTAAGGATACATATCTTTTCCTTTTAAAAACACTTAAAACTTTCTAGAGAGCAAAACAAATTAAGTTTCCTCACACAGATTCCTCTCTATTTTATATTTCCTTTTTTTTCCTTTTGAGGGAGAACATTCCTTTTCCTTTGCAAAAGGATAATACTCAAAGAATTGTTCTTTGTCAGGGATTCTTATACGTGTTACTGGTATTTCTTCAACATTCTAGAGCCTCCCTTGATCTCAAAAGTATATACCTTTGTTTCGCTTTTAATACTGTGCAAATGTTGTATCATCAGCAAACAAAGATAAAGTTGTTTCTACTTCGAAGGTATGAAACGCTAAGTAGTACAAAAAATTAAACATATTTCTAAATACAAAATTGAAAATAATGCATTCAATATTCCAACCAATCTTCTTTTTTCAATATTTTATCGATTTTAAATTTACCAAACATTCATTTTAACATATCATTGTCAATTGTCAGGATCAGAGTCAGAGTGCTCATGCATCATGTGGGGGCTTTTAATCAACTCTCAGGTATCATGGCAACATGCAATCTGCACCGAGCATCACATTAGTTTTACTTTCCATATTTTTTCCAATATGTTGGAAATAGAAAGCTTTCATATGCATCTTCTGAGATTTATACATTTTAATCCAGATCATGGACAAACAAAGAAGTCACCAGCGCTTGTCACTTGTCCAATTCTAATGGGGTTGGCTTTTTTAGGTTCTTGTCGTAGTCTAAGGGCCACTATTATATAAATGAAAAACATTAAATATTTTTATCACCGAAGATTGTAAAAAGAATTTACGATGAATTTAGAAGCACAAAAGTTTCAATTGCCCCAATAAGTAGTCCTAAATCTGAGAGTTAATTTCTTATTTTAGAATTGAATTGAATATTTATGGTAATTATCTCAACTGATTTCTAATTGTTTAAAAAGCTCAAAATATTTATGACAACTGTGTTTATGTTAATATCTAAAAATGTAAGAATGTAAATTCGTATAAATAATTTAATTTAAAAAGTCG
Source organism: Pontederia paniculata (assembly GCA_001647135.1). Taxonomy (NCBI): domain Eukaryota; kingdom Viridiplantae; phylum Streptophyta; class Magnoliopsida; order Commelinales; family Pontederiaceae; genus Pontederia; species Pontederia paniculata. The sequence continues at coordinate 16,663 of LTAE01002675.1, read as the reverse complement.
TATTTAACTGTTGAATCACTATTCATCATTCGTGTTATAGCCAAGATTACTATCAATTTTGGATATTTACATCGATGGGATCAAACAGAGGCAACTTGATACAACTTTAAACCCTCCTAATTTATCCAATTATCCATAAAACATATACTTTAAATTGGTAAGACAAATTAGGAGGATGACTCAGTTGTTGACCAAGAAAATTTTATTAGTGTTCCTCTTATTTGTTTCATTTCCCCCTATTTTTTTTTTCTCGTGTTGCAATATGCACACATACCTACAATTATATAAGTAATTAACCTCCCTTTTCTTGGGTAGAATCAATTAAACCCTCCCTTAGCATGGATCATATATGTCATTTATTAAGATGATCAAACTAATGAGGTGATTAGCCTTCATATATATAGCCCGAGTAGCAAGTGATGTATGTAAAAATCAAACTCTCAGACAGAAAAAAAAAACGACAATTTATTTTTAAATTGGATTAATTAAGACTTATTTGTTAAAAGCTTCTGGGTATAAAAAATTAGCTATATCGATGCAATTTTTAATGAGGTTTAGAGGTAAACGAGCTCTGCAATTAGTGGCTTCATTAAATATTGGTGTAAAAGAATAAAAAAATTACCTTCTTTTAGGTCTTTAAAATTTGATAATTAATTCTTAGTTAAGTATACACAGACAGGAACAAAGTTCCAAGTATACACAAACAGGAACAAAACATTATATTTTTTTGGGTGTCTGATATTTGATAATTCTTAATTAATTATGGTGTGCTAAACATGGTTTCCTGTTATATTGATTTTCTTCTGGTTTCGCCTTTCATGAATCTCATGCTGTATCTTCTAATTAATCTACAAAAGACCTCAAACATGAATACTAAAAAAAACACAAATTAAAATCCTAAAGATAATAATAATTAAAAAGAAGTATCAAGAGATCTCATCAGGCAAAAGCAAAGTTTCTGTGAAAAAGGTTGAAACTTAGGTATATACGTAGTTAGGCAGGCGAAAGCAAACATATATAGTGCCATGTCAACAAAGTAAGATTCCTGCAAGCACTCGCGCATGCAAACGGTCCAAAGAAGACATGATTCGTGCATGGAAACATGACATGAACTCACAGCGCCGTTGATCCAAGACGCGGAGATGGCGACGACGAGAAGGAAAAGCGCGACGACGAGGACGGCGACGCCTTTGGTCGTCGACGACTTGATCGCGGCCACGGCAGTGGCGACCGTGCCCTTTGCGCCGCCGCCGGCGCTCGTGCTCTCCAGTACGGGCGCGTACGCGACTTCCGGTCCGCCCCATAACTTGCTTAAAAATGTCTTCATGACGTTGCTGTCGCTTCGATATTGAATTGAAGAACAAGAACACATGGAGGTCTTCGTCCTCTATATTACCTTTTCTTTTCATATGCAGGATAGTATATATATTATTAAATGTTTTTTTTCCATTACGATATATTATTAAATGTTGAAAAAAAGGGTCCAACTAGCAAATATTTGCAATTTCTTCTCCTTTCTCTACTTAATATACTGGACAGAAGAAGGTGCAACAAGTTGGCAAAAGAGTGCAGTATGCTCTTTTAGTTCTTACCTAATGCATAAATACCGAAAACAAATTACACAAAAGACAAAAAGGAAATTACGATGAGAGTGAAAAAAAAATTACAACAGCAAGCAAAGGAGAGGAAAGGGAGGAAGTAAAATGGAAGGTGAAATTTTTTACCCTCCAAAAATTATTTTTAATTAGTGACAAAGAAAAATAAGATTAATTTTTATTTTTTTTTCTTCAGAAGATTTGTTAACAAAACAACTACTTTTTTTTATCTTTCCTTTCATTAATTCTTCTTCTTTTTTTTTTCAATCCAGAACACCCTAAAGTAATAACATATTAATATACATAGTATCTTCACTATGATATATATGCGGATAATAATTCTGTCCGAGTATTACAAATTGAAGAGAAAGTTATTGACGACCGTTCATTTTCAAAGCAACTCTTCTCTCGATTTTTTATTCTCACAAACACACAAATTGTTAATATGGTTTAATTTAATCTTATTTGCGCCACTAATGAGCAATAAGATCATCAAACTTTTTCCCATTTGTTTGTACAAAGCTTTTCACTAATTCTACATTAAGCTAAGCAAAACGGACTTCAGACCACGACAGTCTTTTCCCAATCTCGACAGGGGTTTTCATCAAGATGCAAGGAACTTGCCTTGGTCCAGGACCTTCTCTTGACTGAGACCCTGGGATGTCTTATTATTCTAGTTCAAACGCAAATTTATCAGTATAATATAATATAATTAATTTTAATGCAGACAATATAATAATTAAGATTGTATGTGATTAAAATACATAGTACAATATAATGTAGTCAATTTTTAATATATCAAATTATATTATAGTTAATATAAATTTCTCGTTCAAGATGCAAACTAGGTTTTCAAACTCTAACCCAATTTTAGTTGGATTTTCTAAACATTAAACTCAGTTCTGACTTTGAGATGAAATAAAAAATTCAATTCTTCGAGTTTTCTCGCATCGCATGTCAATATGATTTATATTAATTTTATCAGTTATGCCAACTAATGAACAATAGAGACCCAAAAAAGTATCTCTTTTGTTCATGCATCGCACTTACACTATATTATGATTTAGAAAAAATAAGCTTTAGGACCAAGATGGTCTTGTCCCAGTCCTGACACTATTTCAAATCAAGACGCTAGAAACAAGTCCCAACCATGCGCCCAATTCTCATTAGGACCATGATCAGGATATTTCGATTGTCTTAGTTCGATGTGAATTCCTTACTGAAAAATAATTAAGTTCTAATAGAAAAATATATCATACAATAACATAAGCATATAATTTTAATATGTAATGATATAATATCAATTATATTATAGTTTAATATAAATTATTGTGTTAGGACATGCACAAACATTTCTTTAATCTAGTTATGATCCTCGCTTGATTTTCATTGAATTTTTAAACACTAGACCTGATTTCCACTCGGATGTGGGCCAAAATGATTAGGTCATCTCGGTCGGTGTTCAACCAAATTATGGATGCTGCATGCATAATTAAGTATTCATTTTTGAAATTTTTTTTTTCTTTCCATTTTCAACGTTCATGATATTTAACAGTAATATCCATGACTTAAAGTGAAAATAAGAAAATGTACTTAGATATATAACACTTACTTATCACAATGAATTATATACTTTCTCTGCTTCAAGACAAAGTTCCTCAAAGATTATTTCATCTATGAAATTTTCTTGCATGCTTTAATAGTTGTGGTGTGCATTATCGATAATGTAATACCTTCTCTAAATTGGATTATCATGACATTATTTCTCCTACAAGTATAGTCAAGTTAGACTTTCTACTATCCAAGTCACTTGTCATATCAATGTTAGTCTAATACTAGCTCAATAACATCATAACATAAACAAATCATAGAAAATTCCTCGAATATATACGATAATCCATTTGACTTCATATCAATGATCTTTATTAGGATTTGATAGGAATCAATTTACCAAGCCAATTATACATATGTTGTATGGCCTTGTGCAAATTCTTGCATACACCATACCACATACTTATATGATGTGTTCTTCATTTTCGTTTCACAACTTTGCTCTTTTAACATTACTTAGAACCCAATTTAAAGTAACTTGCAAGTGGCAAAGACTTCTCAATGCACTATTGGGATAATCAAAATTATCATATGTTACTATCGACGACTCATTATCCTCATATCAAGGGTATGCTTTTTCTCACCTAAATATTTTATAAAAAGGCAGTGACTCAACTCCCACTTAAATTCATCATTCTTGCATTTATTGCAACATATAACAAGAGTACAATTAACATATAATGATAGAATAATAAAATTATTATTTAAAAAATATTTCACAAAGACACAATGATTAATTTTTTTCTTTAACTATGTCAATCCACAATTGTGAACACACTTGAGCTTCATATCAGGGATAATCATTTGTATCTAGAATTGTGAACCCACTTGACTTTCTATCGATTTCTCTTTTTACGTGGCATATTATTTCTTCAACTATATCTATCAACACGAGATTTGGTATATGTATTGGAAAATCTTAAAGATTTGTAGAACGGTCATCAATATAAATAACAAAATAAAAAAACAAAGTAAATTTTTATCCTTCATTTAGCACCAATATTTATGTACAAAAAAGTACATATAAACTTATAGATGAACGAACTTTGTTAAATCAACTCTAGTTAACTTAGGTTGTTTGAGGTTCATGTAACCAAGGCACTTATGTAACAACTCCAAGGAAGACAATATCACGAATATCTTTACATTGCAATGTTGTGCTTCAAACTTGTAAAGCATAGGTTATCAGTCCTTTCGTCAAAAGAAGTTAAGTATCTTGGTTGTTCATACCCCCATTAAAATTATTCATATAGACTTTGTCATCTAATTTTTCATCAAATCAAGATACATGTGTTGCATCTTTTAGCACAATCTTTCGTGCACTCTATATTGACTTCAAATTGAACATCTTCAATGTCAATATTTTGAAAATTTTATATCTTTTTATTGATCCAAATGTACACATTGTGAATATCGAGAAGATATCTTTATGAAAAAGTATATAATATAAAATTAAAAAGCTTAAATATGTAGAATTCAAATTGAGTCATGAGTAACAATATTGAAATCATCACCATGAGATGTAGTCAACATAATATTATTTTCTTGCTGTCGTTCTTCTCATGATCCTTTGTGTTGTTTATCGTGCTTCAATTTTTTGCATTCTTTGTTGTGGTCATACTTTTCATAATAATGACAAGAAATATATTTTCTTAACTTTGATTTTTTAGACTTCGATGAATCATAGTTGTAAGAATTTCTCTTTTTGCTTCTCCACATGAATGTTTTTTTAATTGGTTACAGTATATGCTTTTATTTTATTATCTCTTAGTTGAATAAGTATCTTATCTTCTCGTCCCTTTATTGAAGAAGTCGTGTTTGATAATTTTTAAAGACATAATTTTCAAATACATCCATCTATACTTGGTCGAATATTTTTTGTAACATCCGGATCCGCTAACTCGCTAACCCAGATCCAATAAGGGTGAGGAGTATTATAAATACCACCTAGGGGTGCCACAAATTTTATTATTCTGAAATTCTGTGGCCGGCCCTAGGTAAGAGAGATTCTCCCTCCTCCCCTTGTTCATATTTTTTCTTCTTCTGTTTCTCATCTCATGAATTCTATTCGGTCTAGGAGATGAAGATCCTCCATCTCAGCAAGAGAAACGCCGGAGAGGACATCCCCGAAAGGTTAGGACAAACTCTAACAAACTCGAAGGTATGTTCCCTAGCGGATTCCTAGTACATGTCATAATAGAGTTTGCATGTTGTCTTAGATTTTTCCCTTGGCTTTTCCTAGAAATTATTGTCTAGATGATTGGAATCAAGATAGAGGAATTTTCCCTCATAAAATGGATCTAAACGGATCCGAGAACCACTGAAAACGGTCTTGAAAATCCGGCAAAAACGCCCGATGACCGAGGCTAGGAAGACGATCCGAAACGGCCCGTGTTGATCTGATGCGGACCGCGTTGTGTGGATCCGATGTGGAACGCGGCTCGGCCTGGCAATACTGTACCCACCAACGCAGTGTACGACCGGCAGCGGAACGCGCACGAGGACGCTGTGTGTGCCTGGCGGCGTGGTGCGCGTCATGGCGTGAAGCGTGATCAACGAACGCACGATGGAGCAGGCAACGCAGCACGAACGACGTTGAGCGGTCGACAAGACGCAACGACGACACACGGTGGGCGCATGACGAGCGGAGGAGTCGCGCGATGGACAACGTTGAGCATGGTTGACACGACACGGTGGCGACACGAAACCCTAGAAAACAATAGTTCGTGTCATCCTGGTAGGACCCATGTTGAACTACTTGGACACGATCCGACGACGTAGACCACAATGGCGGACGCGGAACGCGTTGGACTGGAGCTTAGCGGTGGGCAGACACGATGTGCGGCTAGCGAACACGGACATGGCGTACGACGCAGGGGCGCGACGCAGAGCGTAGACGAAGCGAACAAGATGGACGCGGCGGCATAAAACCCTAGGCAGCACACGGACCGTGTCGTCTTGACGCGGCCCGTGTTGACCCGATCGGACACGAGCCGTAATTGACCACAGACCTTATTTGACTCAGTAGATAGAAACTCAAATCATTGATTTAATATCTAAGGACCTTGTTGAGGTAAGTGTGCAAAATTAATAACACAAATAGGACGCTTACTATTGTTTAAGAGCCACCAGAGTTAATGAGATAGGACGTGTGGCGTGGCTGCTACCTGGTTCCTGTTGTTCAGTCTGCTCTAGCTATTCAACGAAGAGGATTCACGTGCATCCTCCCCTTCTAGGGCATTGGCCGTGGTAGTGCACCACCACTGGCAGCGGTGTACCTGGAAGACTCGTGAACAATTAATTAATTTATCCCAAAGTCATCAGAATACATTAATGTGATAAGATCTAAGATTTCTAAAGTAATTCATATTAAAGTACTTACACTAATACAGGATATTGTATTATGTCCTGATGTTGTTCCAGGGTAGTGGATAATCCTGATGTTGTTCCAGGATATGATTTACTCTATCTATGTTCTGATGATGTTCCAGGACATGAGATACAATCCTGATGTTGTTCCACGATATCGTTATTCCCTGATGTTGTTCTAGGGTAGATTTATTCCTGATGCTATCTCAGGATAAGATGATTTTACCTGATGTTGTTCCAAGATAGATGGTAGGTATGAACCTCTGATGCTATTCCAGGAGACTAGAACTATACCTTTATACTTGGGAGGCTTAGACTATATTTGGTTGTTTTTATAGTACATAAGCCTGATTTAATACCATCTTGATATCCTTATTCATGTCAATGGTTATTACTTATCTTATGTACTTGATGCCTTACATATTGAGCATTTTATGCTCTTGGGATATTGTTTCTCCTGTGTTGAATCCCTCAGGTAACTAGACTGTGGTGGATTCATGCTGCTGGTAGTGTGCGCGACAACTGATGCTCGTGGTAGATACTATCTGCACATGGATGAGCCTTTGAGTCTCATTTATCATTAGGTCTCTCTATTTTCGATTTATTGAGTTGTATGACTATCAGCCAGGATATTGCACTCCTTGTTGTTGAGAGACATGTAGACTCTCTATCTATTTATCTTTCGTATTTTATTTATTAGACCCTTTAGTCATCTCAGTCTTATTTCATTTCCTACTTTTATTCCGCAATTTTTTGTTGACCAGTCAAAAGGTCAGAGCATAAGTCAAAGAGCAGTGTCCCCAGGTCCACATCTTGACCACGTGGCGGGGTGCGAGTTTGGGGGCGTTATATTTTTTGTGTTCTCTATTTTTTTCCTGTAGTACTAATCCTCTAACGGTATCGTACAATGTGATTTTCTTTTATTTTTCTAATTAAATGCATTCATGTAAATATTACACATCATCATTATAAACCAAATTGTCATGTCAAATTTGTATCACATGAGACACATGTTTGTATTTTTTATTGGATGCCAATCTAACATACATGATTAATTAGGATAACTATAATTATTTTGTTTGATGTTATATATTTTGTTATAATGAAGACATATAATATTTTGCATGGTCAAATTTATATAGTAATAAATATGTGAATGCGCTACCGACAATTCTAAAAGCTTAAGCCTATAGAAAGAATATTTTTATATTTATATTCTTAATACTCCTTCACGTGAGGGCCGTTGATAATTTTGATATAGTCTAAAGTCCAACACGTATACAATTAAGAGAAAAAATTAATTTTTAAAACTTAAGTCTATAGTAAAAGTAATATTTTTGTATGTATATTCTTCTGAACAATTTAATATAGTTGTTAAAGGGATAAAATAGACAAAATACCCAAAGTTAGGGGACTAGAAAAAAGTTTGAGGACAAGAAAAAATATTGAATACGAAGGGGTATACATGGAAATTATCTAATTCTAATTTCTTTTAGAGCAAAATTATTTCAAAAGGCAATCAATGTTTCCTAACTATTAGATAACGCTGGTAATGATATTAGTTGAATTTCTCCATCAAACATTATATTTTACAAACGACTTAATTTGTTCTTGAAAGGTACTTTGATGTTCTTAATTAATTTTTGAAAGCTACTTAGATGCTTTACTGCAAGCGAGCGTGTTTATATTTCATGTTAATAAGTTTTTTACTAATAACATAGTTGATTTTGCTTATATATTTCTTATATCTTTTTGTACTTTATTATATTAATCAATATTGACAATATAATGAAAAATCTCAACATCCACCCATTGACAATTTTTTGCAAGTGTCTTAATCTTTATTGATATTCTATCCTATTTCCTATCTCCATATCATCAGATTTCACACGTACTGTCGCCTTCGGTTGTATGGTAAAGATCCCAATAATCTATAATTCAAATACTTTCTTCTGCGATTTCCAAATTGAAAATTTTGATCACTTGAGAACTGAGCCTATGTTTTCCTACATTAAATTTATGTGATTTAATAATAAAATTGTTGGAAAAAATTAAATTACTATTTGTGAGCTTTTTTCCTAAATACATACATTAATTGCGATGACAGTGATAACAAAAAATAAATAAAATCAAACGTATAAAACATTTAGATTGAAAAGTTTTTTCGAAGAAGAAAATATGTAAAACTCAGGAGCCAATTATAAAGGTCATAATAGATTAATAAGATAGCTATGGATAATCATTACAAAATAAATAAATAAAATGATCAGCAACCTTTTTTTTGTTCTATTTTTCCTCTTTAGGCGATGTGGCTGGCAAATAAACATTTTTTTTAATGTTACAGCACAACATGTGCCAACAGGGCTATATTTAATCTCAACATTTAATTGTTCCATCTGACCAAAATTAATTCCGCTACAAATATGCAATCAACTTGGAAAGAGCTCTACCCGTAGGAAACGTTAAAGAACACAAACAGTATAACCCATTATAATATTTCCTCCAGCTTTTTCTCAGGACAAGGGAAATTCAAAATAATTACACATATATATTTTGAGAAATTTTTTTTTCTGACAAAAATATTTTTCCATTATTTGATTGTGCAACAGAAATAAGATACACCCGAAAAAAATGTTAAAAAGTATTTGATCAAGTAAAAAAAAATCGATAATAAATTTTATGATTATCAAAGTAGAAAAACAAAAAACCTATTTTCCCTAAAATAAATACAAACTTAGATAAAACTTTAAATTAATTTCACATAGAATGTAATTAGCATATTTCGTAAATAATTTAGTACACAAAAGTCTAGTGTTAATCCAATGATGAATTTACATATGTGTATGGGCATATCATAATTTAATATATGTAAAAGATAAAAAATAAAAATATTTAAACTTAGATATAATTTAATACTGTATAAACAACATTTATATTTGATTGTGGAGTAGGTAAAGCTTTAATTGAGCGGGCCTGAATTGTTCAGACTTCAGATCTGGGTGGCCAAATTGAACGTTGACTTGTCTCAGTTTAGGATGGTGATATTTGGCCTTTGTACTTGGACGCTCCACATCTGTAATAAATACGTGAGAAATTAAAGTTGTAGGTAGATTTGCGAAGCTAAAGTTGTGGACAGGTGTGAGAAATTATATAAATAATAAATATGTTATTTATTCAATTTATTCATATTTAATTTGATTATTCTCATATGTAAGGATCAAATGTTAAAAAATTAAAAATTATTCTCTTATCAGCTGACTTTGTACTTTAAGAGATATTTTGAATCTATGATAATGATCTTTAGTGAACAGTACCCTAATTGAGTTTCTAAAGGTACATGACATATCTTTTTGGCAAGAATACCAATGTGAACTTATATGACCTCCTATGGGTTTTGATACACGAAAAATTAAATTACAAGGTAAAGAAATATAGACAACCTCACAGCATTAAACTTTTCTTATTCAGCTTGTCTGCTGGATCACTCATTATTTTTTTTTCCTGATGATTTGCAGCCTTCCGGTGTTATATTTAAATTCTTTAAACGCCTTTGTATAATTTAATTCAAAGATCGAGTATTTTGTACAATATTTTCAGTGACAGTTTCTTCTGAATATGGGATATTTTGTAGTTGCTTATGTCAATGTACATAGTCTGTCTTAGTTTGATTAGTTATTTTATCTAACACTATTTGACCTATATATTTTTTTTCTAAATTTAACCTTAAATACAAATCTAAAAAACTTTAGTCTCTAAAATTTATTAAATGACACTTAATAAGTGTTCTATTAAATAAGTTTTTAATAATTTAAAAAAAGTCAATTATACTCTTACTTCTTTAACATATTAAAATTCTAAAAGAAATAAAAATAACAATATGAGCATAATAATTAACTATTAAAAAATTACTTGTATTGATTAAATTAAATAATTTTGTTGTAATAAGAGAATAAGGATAAAATTAACAATCCGTAATTATTAAAAAATAATTTAACAAAATTTTGAATGAAATTTAATGGACATAAGTATTAAATCGGGATAAACTTGAGGATTAAAATTTATAAGTTTACAGTTTGAAATTAAATGAGAAAAAGTTATAATTTAAGGAGGATCAAAGAAATATCATTCATAAAGTATTTTGTGGAAAACTATATAGTAATATTAATTTTATTTGCTCTCATAAACTTCTTTATATAACAATCGTAAATGTAACAACCCCAAATCCATACTCGCACGTGATGAAATATAGACTTGAAAATGCTACGGCTTATCTTCTTTGACTTGACTTCGATCAAAAGGTTTGTCAACAATATGCAGAAGCAATAACTTTAAAATAAAACTCAATAAAAAATACTCTAGTAAGATAGATCATCCTTTTACATTATTCGATAAAAGAAAAGACATAACTAAAGACTAAATTGATAGTAGACTAGACTCAAGTTAGACCCATCATGTGCAAGTCTTCGCATCATAAACACTTGTATCACCGGTGTCATCACCTATTCATCATTACCTCCATCGCCTACAGAATCAAAATTAGGAGAAACAATATTCTATGAGATATGAAGCACAATATGTAAGGGTAATATAATAGAGAGAAAATATGTATAAAAATATGACTTATAATAATAAAATCAATAAATATATTCATGCATATTTTTACATCTTTATCCTTTTTATTACTTTACCTCTTATTGTAACAGTATCAGTAATCATTAATCTTTCAGTTGCAAGAACTTCAGTTGTACTACTGTGACACAATGCTCTTTACTTTCAATAGGTTGAAGCTCATATCAGTTAGTTCTTATGACCATATATTTCTTTGATTATTTGTTACCCTATGTTGATCATATATAATAATCAATTTGGTGAACATTTACCAGTCATGAAGGTTATTGACTTTAGCCCTAGTGTCATTAAGACTAGCTAGGCCTCAAATTCAGTAAGACAGTTGAACATGAGGGAACTAAGTTATGATTGTTTTTGGATCAACATTTAAAGTCTTAGAGAATGCTAGTTATATATGTCATTGAAGGAATCCATATCACTTTAGTCCTAGCAGGAATCCATTAACAGTTGTTACCGAAAAAATTCATTGATAGTTGTTCCCGAAGGAACCCAGTTACCCTAATTATGAAGTTCATGTTGATAGTTTGCCAAGAGTCAAATCATCCTCTTCATGCTTACATTCAATCATATGCAAAATTTTTTTTAACTCCTAATGATAATAGAATATAAGTTTTGAGGATCAACAGTCAATCATGCATACATATCAATAATAGTAAATATATCATCTTTTCAAGCAGTAGAATAACAATACTTTAATATTCAGTCCCCTAGAACACGACCCACATTCTTGTAGACACACGACTATTTTTTTAGTGAGGATGCGATTGTAATTCTTCATCCGCGTTTATTGTAGACATGATTCGTGTCTTCGGAACATGGTCACGCTTGCATTCATTTTTTACGTGGCCCACGTGAAGGACTCGACCTGCGTTCAGGGTTCGGGTCAAGTGACACGACTCGTTTTCTCGATAGATGGAACATGGCTCATGTCGGAGAATGACACGGTCTCTGCGGCCGACATCAAGATGAAATGGTCGTTCTTGTAATAGTAAAACACGACCCGTATCAAGGGCTAACATGGTCCACAGCCGTCATCTGAGTGACACAGTTGTTTTCTGTATAAGTGAATCTGGCCCGTGTCGGCCGGGAGTCGACACGGTTGTGTTGTCCGCGTAGTGGTTCGTCAATCCGTTGTTGTGAGGAATACGACGCGCGTTCGGGGCGACACAATCCATTTTACTCTGATGATTTATTGCGAACACAACCGTTCTTACCCACACACACATTCTTACCTACGAATGTGGTCCGTTTTCTATCGGACGTGGTTCACGTTCAAAAACTCTTTTTGGCACTTGATGGATGTAGATTCTTGTATTGTCGTGGCATAATTCAATTAACAGTTTACAATAACATTTATTTAATCCCTATATTTGATTCTCCTAATTACATATATTATTATCTAATTAAACATTTTCAATTATTATGCATCGATCGCCTCCTCAAGTAGGGTCTTCTCTTCTAATGTTTCATATAAGAGAGATATATATTCTGGTGCCTTGGATTTGAGATAAAATAATGAGATCTTTTCTCCTCTTGTTCTTTTTTTATAGAAGTTTACTAGGCATAATCCTAGTCAAAATTAATTTAATCCCTCCTATCTTACTTATGATTAGAAATTCATTAAAATTAATTTGTATATAATTAAGAATATTCAAATATTAGGATAATACTTTGATTTTAACATTAATCCTTTTCCTAATCCTAATCTTACTCTACTTTGTATTTTCTTTTTATCCTTTATTTTTATTTTATGAAATTCTTGGGTGTTATAGTAAATGTTCATTTTTGTGTTTTTAGTACAAACAAAACTAAATAAGAGAAAAAATATAATTAAAGATGAGATTAATAAATAATGATAGACTTTTAAATTAAGGAAGATAGAGAAGTTAATAAATGAATAGTATTAATATTATAACTAGGAAGAATAGTTTAGAATAAAATGAAAAAAAGGTTAAATCCTATCCATAATAGCTTCCTTTGCCACTTAGTCTTTCGGATGTTCAAGTTTGAATAATCATTTACTATCGAAAAAACAATTATTTGCGCTCTAGTCATTTTTCAAAGAAAAATTATTTCTTTTAAAGAAGGGAATTTAATGATCGCTTTCTTTTATCATCGATAATGGTTGAGTGGGTATTAATGAAATTTTGTTTTGACTGAAGTATCTGATGGTGGTTAAATTGGGAATGAGAATATATAACTAAATCTTTACTTTTTTTAATTTAAATAAAGTCAGTTTAGTAGCATTTTACAAGAGTTGATAATACAGCAATTATCATTTAATTGAGCTCTTATGTAGTTTTATTTTCTATGTATCCCGACGGACAATTATGAATTGACATTTTTTTCCTTATTTCTAAATAATGAAAGAAGAACAAGCAGCTGGATCTCTGCATTTGGTTTGCATGTATTGAAATGACCAAATATATATGTTTCATATTTTGTTCGGTGGCAATGTGATGAAGTGTTATATCAAACAATAAAAAATATCACAAAACATGAATAAATATAGAGTTCATGAATTAAACAATTTGCCAAAAAATAAATATGATAGAAAAAAAGGAAAGAAGTTTAAACGACTGACTTGTTGAAGTGAGGCACGTAAATAAGTACGCTGCCCTAAGAACGTATTGCCTCCGGTCGTGTCGGATTTCCTGGCCAACTATACGTCCCCAAGGTACAACACTTCTCGGCCCGTCCGAATTCTCGATCAGCACGAATCATATGAATGCTTTCTTTGATCTTATTGCCAACTTAGTACCCGAAAGAAAAAAAACAAGAGAAGACGAAACCAACCAACACGCTAAAAAAATTTCAAGAAGAAAATCACTTAGATTTTTACTTGATTTCTTGTGTGTTTTCAAAGTCAAGCATGATCTCTATTTATAGGAATCCAAAAGGTGCATCTTTTCATAAAATGACAGTTGTAAAAATAAAAAGTTGCACTTGACACCTTTATGCATGTAAAATATGAATTGCATGCTTTCATAATAACTAATTTTTATTTCCTTTCTTTTTTGTTTTTCATTTAAAAACAGTAACAATCCCCCACAAAGGGAATAAAAGTTCAAAGCAAAATAAAAACAAAATATAAAAAGAAAAATAGGGCACTAATACTTATTGTGCTTAGATACATGTGACTAAGCTTGAACAAGTATGTTAGTGTTGAAGGTTTTTGACCGAAGGAAGATGGTAGCCATCAATTTGACCTTGAAACCATTCCTTATGAATCAGTCATTCACACAACACACACACACACACAATAAGAGGCAACAAAATCTTCAAATGCGGGTGTGCGCTATTTTGGCCATGCGCAGTACCTTGATTCTCGTGGAGTAACTAGGGATCTAGCTCGGTATCCCCCGGTCGCGGCCTCACGACACTCTCACTTAGGTGATATCTTCAAGGGTATCTAGGTGCGAAGGATACCCCAACAAATTATGTTTCGACATCATTAAGAGTTTAAACTCATCCTAACATCACCTATAGAGTACAAGTCAACATCATAGGGATGAAGAGTTAATTAAAGAAGTACTCTCCAGGTCAAATCAAGAGTTTTGTTCTTCCCATTGAAACTTCTATTGTGGGATCTCTAGTCAAAGAAGTTGGGTATCCACTCTTGTGATATTCATACGAGCTTTAGCCCCATTGTAACGACCCAACTCCTCGAGTCAGCGAAAGATACAACTATATGCATCAATTCAAGAGCTTGATCGCTACTAATTTGCATTTAACCAAAATCTGATGATACTAAAATTAAAAACTCAATCTTTCGCTGTAAATAATTTAAAACAGAAATATAAACTTGTACATGATAATACAAGTTATTCTTACATATACTTACATGTGTCATTACAAATATTTTACAAATAATACAACACTATATCCAACGTAAATTACAACTTAGTTTGAAATATCTTTATGACTCTATTCCATGTGCCAAACTATGTCATGAGCATTGATCACCTTACGTACTCAACCTGCATGATCCAAATGCAGGGGAAAATATGCATATATATACACATAATATATGTACATATATACATACTTCCCATGAGCATATGCTCGTATGTAGGATTAACAAATAAGTAAACATAACAATTATAGAGATGACACATGTAAGAAATGATAAAGCATATAATACTCGAAATATGTGTATATAAGACCCCATATAATATAGAAATACATAGATAAGACAATAAATTACTACTGAAGTATTCATATGCACGAGATACAAATAATTATACAAAATCATTCACATCAAATCACGTAAGGATAAACACATATTTTGGTAACCCTTTTTAAAACACGAAAACATATCTCCATTTATGCATGAATGCATGCACAAATGTATGCACGTATCACCAACTGGCCAGAGGTATCATCCCTTCCGGAGTATCGTGTCAACCCTGCCGGGGTAATGGTTGATGGATTCTAAAGGTGGCCCCTACGAAATTCAAGTGGTGGCTCACATTGGGTTCTAAAATGTAGCACTTTGGTTCGTATGACACTTAGGTCCAAACAACCTTAAATAATCCTTTCGGGAATTTATCATATCAGCCCTATAAAATATTTCAACTTATAGGGGTAAACAGATCAACCTGACAGGGGTAATGCAAATGCATGCCTCCGTAAGATGCAATGCCTCATCATGTCATATTAATCATATACCATAATTACAATAAAGCAATTCAATTCTTTGTTGACTTCGTATAAACAATATCAGTGACCATCACATTTTATATAATATCATAGTTTTCATAAGCATAAAAGCATGTCCAACCATTATGAACATATCATAATTTTTATTATGAACATATCACATTTTATATAATATCATAGTTTTCATTAGCATAAAATCATGTAGCAATTATGAACATATTTTTCTTATCAGTTTATCAAGAGGCGTGTGATATTCAATAACACAAATACAAGGTGCATATAAGATAATATAACTGACAAATAACCATAACACATGTATCATAAATAGAAACAAGGTTTATGTACATTAATCAACTAGTGATTTCGAAAAAATGCTTGAATCATAAATTTATCTTGATTGCATTGCAATGTATACTATAAATTATACTTCAGAATTAGTTCTCATTTCCTCGAAAGGTAAATGTCATAATGACTACTAACATAAGTTATCAAAATAAATAAATTGACTATTATTATCATAGTACGGTTTATTAAGTCAACAAACTCTACACTCTTAATCACTTGATAGACACTAGAAGATCCATTTGTAACTTTTAATACAATTTTCAAACTTTGTGAAATGAACTTCGTTAGAAACTAAACTCTTGTAGTTTAACATAGATTTTAATCTCAGGGTTTCTTTGCTATAATTCACTCACAAATATTTTCACAACGGCTGATGTGAGGTTTGTAGTGCTATGATTTTGTGTGATGAATTGTGTGTGTATATGAATTATGAAAATCAAGTTTTAACCCTA
>LTAE01002674.1:27136-42261 GCA_001647135.1 Pontederia paniculata | reverse complement strand
TTATTATTATTATTTTATTAACTTATAAATCATGTAATCATCTATTTATTTTATTATTATTTATTAATATTAATATAGTTAAAATAAAAATATGTTATTAAGTTTATGATACATATATTAAGAAAAATGGAGATGCTACCTACTTAATTAGGTAACACCGTACTACTTAACTTGTCCACCATAAGATGTTGGATATATGAGAGATATGAGATATTCTCTTTCTTAAATAGTTTGTTATAATTGGTTAGATCTACCATATATTTAACATCTTATGATTGATAAGATAGGTAGTACGATGTTATCTATTTAAGTAGGTAGCACCTCAATTGAACCCATATGTTAATACAAATTATTTAAAAAATTATTTGTACTCTTTTTAGTCATATAACCGTTGTATTTATCAAATATTTTTATTAAATTAAATAATTAATTGACTATCATCACTAATTTTTAATCATTAATTATTATTCGATATTAATCGTTAGTACATGTCAAATAAAGTCTTGGATATTTTGTGGGCACATATAAACTAAAAATTGATTTACACAAAAAAATGTCTATCAATATTTAATTGTTTGCTGTTTGCTGTCCCAACTATTCAACCTTTTGCTTTCGCTATCTATTTCAAGTTAACTTTTTTTGGGTGTCAACAAGGTGTTTTCAAATTAGGAGACTTAACAGTGCAATTTTTTTACGTTTGATGTACCTACTTTAATTATTGTTGTTTAATGTGAAGTTGTAACGCAAACTCCATTTTCCGTTGTTAGTCATGATGTTGAGTTCAAGAATGAGTATTAACATTTTTTTGAACGAGATTTCTTAATGGTTGCTGCAATTGAAGGATATGTCAAAAATACCATTTTTTCTGTTTGAAAATAAAAAAAAATGATGAACATGAATAAACCTCAAATTAAACTTTGTAAAAAAAGAGTTTATTCATAACTCCGTGTTTCCGCAACAGGATAATAAGCTAATGCTTTATTTCTTTTCTTTAGTTTAAATTGACCCCATTTATGTAAACCAGGTAAAATATACATGTTAAGAATATAAATATAAAGATGTTGCTCTTCCTATCGGCTTAAGTTTTTAGGATTATTGGTAACACATCAAATTTAACATGATATCAGAGCCAGAGGTCCTGAGTTCAAACATCATCGTTGCTCATATTAAAAAATTAATTTACTCCTTCAATTGTCCACGTGTTGAGCTTTGGGCTAGACCAAAGTTGTCAGCGGCCCACACGTGAAGGGGAGTGTTAAGAATATAAATATAAAGATATTGTTCTTTCTATCGGCTTAAGCTTTTAGGATTATTGGTAGCACATCAAATTTAACAATACATGACATGTATATCACACTTCCTGCAATTCCATTATATATTGCTATACTAGAGGAAAAAAGTCGTTATTAATTACTTGTATAAAAAAAATTTGAATGTAACTAATCAAATAGCAAATATCATGGACATTTAAATTCCGACCAATAAAGGAAATTTCACTAGGCTACTGATTTTATTTTCGAATCTTCTTCGACTGGCCTTTTATCTTTGTATCATCAGGGAAGTAATTAACAACAACATAATCAAAATATATTCCTTCGTGATTTCATCATTAAAAGAAATCTTAAGAGGCTTTATCTTGTTTATTAAAAAATCTTAAAGAAAAAGACGTTGCTCGTATCATCAAATTACTTTACAGACATTAGGTTTCCCCTTAATTTTTTTTAGTTTCATTCGACATAATCAAGTTAATTAAAGACTAAGTCAGAAAACTTAAGATGCCAACAGAAAAAAATACTAATAGTTTTATTTGTGTTATAATACAAAACTGTGTAGTATATTTTCTCCAAATAAAAAAAAACTTGTTCATGGCTAAAAGAAGCATTGTTCATCATTTTTTTTCTTTTCAATGTTTTTCTCTCTTTTATTTTGTAAAGGAAAAAAATGGTACGAGTCCGTGGATGCCAGAAAACGCGTTGAATGGGCCAGCTGTTGAATTTGACACTTCGAAAAGGAGTGTAATATACCAAAAACATATCCTTCCAGGTGATACCGGAGGGTTTTGACCTTTGAGGGGCATTTAGAAGGTCTCTCTCTCTCTCTCTCTCTCTCTCTCAAGATTCAGACCATGTTCTAGTTTTTCCTTCTCTTAGATATTTCTGTTAGTTGAACTGCTGATATATTCATCTCCTTACAGTGTCGTTGGGGTCGTGAGTGAAGCATTCCCAAGGTAATAATAATTTCGTTACTGCGATTTCTGCATACTGCTTATGTCATCTGAACCCCCATTCATTTTGCTGCATATATATTGCCCTTTTACAGTAGTTTCAGAATTCTCTCCCCCTACCAATCGAAAAAAAAGAAAGAATGCTCTCCCCCTATACATATATATGATGCCGACTTTACTTCAATTCCCCTCATTCTATTCTCTTTTTTTTTCTACTGTGAAAAATATAATTTTATCTTTGCCCTCTGCATATAAGATGGAAACATGGCCTTCTTCCACGGCCTTTTGTTTGGTTGCTTTTCCATATTTTGCTTGTCTTCTTACATTGTTATCCCCTGCATATAAGACTTATATTTGTGAATTGTGATGTCTTTTGCTAGGATTCTTTTCTACAACAGATGACCATATTATGCATGGAATCGTTAACTCCAAAATGGTTTCCCTGGTATTAGTTTCAGTTTGCAATCTAGAAAGACATTTTGTAACAGTACTGCAATGCAAACTGTTGCCAGTTTCAGTTTCAGGTGTTTCCATATCGTATCTTTTAATGAAGTTGCAACTACAAGATTTTACTACTACTTGACAGGTGAAATTAAGAAGGATTTGATCGAGATATGGTGAAGCTTTGCTGCATTGGAGCAGGCTACGTCGGCGGTCCAACCATGTCCGTCATTGCCCTCAAGTCCCCGTCGTCCGAGGTGGTCGTCGTCGACATCTCCGCCGCGCGGATCAATGCATGGAACAGCGACCAGCTTCCCATCTACGAGCCGGGACTCGACGACGTCGTCAAGCAGTGCCGCGGGAGGAACCTCTTCTTCAGCACCGACGTTGGGAAGCACGTCGCCGAGGCCGACATCATCTTCCTCTCCGTCAACACCCCCACCAAGCGCCGGGGCCTCGGGGCCGGCAAGGCCGCCGACCTGACCTACTGGGAGAGCGCCGCCCGCATGATCGCCAGCGTCTCCAAGTCCGACAAGATCGTGGTCGAGAAGTCCACGGTCCCCGTCAAGACCGCGGAGGCCATCGAGAGGATTTTGCACCACAACAGCGAAGGAATCAAATATCAAATCCTCTCGAATCCGGAGTTCCTCGCAGAGGGCACCGCGGTCCGGGACCTGCTCGAGCCTGATCGCGTCCTCATCGGCGGCCGGGAGACCGCCGACGGCCGCAGGGCGGTCCAGGCGCTGAGAGACGTCTACGCCAGTTGGGTTCCTCAGGATCGCATCGTCACGACCAACTTGTGGTCCGCGGAACTGTCGAAGCTCGCGGCCAACGCATTCCTGGCGCAGAGAATTTCCTCCGTCAACGCTATGTCCGCGCTCTGCGAGGTCACCGGCGCTGACGTCTCTCATGTGGCTTACGCCGTGGGGAAGGATTCCAGGATCGGCCCCAAGTTCCTGAGCGCGAGCGTCGGGTTCGGAGGCTCCTCCTTCCAGAAGGACGTCCTCAACTTGGTGTACATCTGCGAGTGCAACGGCCTTCCGGAGGTCGCAGACTACTGGAAGCAGGTCGTCAAGATCAACGACTACCAGAAGAGTCGCTTCGTGAAGCGCGTCGTCTCCTCCATGTTCAACACCGTCGCCGGCAAGAAGGTCGCCGTTCTCGGGTTCGCATTCAAGAAGGGCACGGGGGACACGCGGGGGACCCCGGCGATAGACGTCTGCATGGGGCTGCTGGGGGACAAGGCCACGGTCAGCGTCTACGATCCCCGGGTGACTGAGGAACAGATCGGGAGGGACCTCTCCATGGACGAACTCGACTGGCATCACCAGCGGCCGCTGACCCCGTCGCCGGCCGGGAACCAGGTGACCGTGGCGCGGGACGCGTACGAGGCCGCCGAGGGAGCTCATGGCGTCTGCATCCTGACGGAGTGGGACGAGTTCAAGGGGCTAGACTACGAGAGGATCTACGAAAGCATGCGGAAGCCGGCGTTCGTCTTCGACGGCCGGAACGTGGTGGATCCGGAGAAGCTGAGAGCGATGGGGTTCGTGGTGTACTCGATCGGCAAGCCGCTGGATCCATGGCTGAAGGGTATGCCCACCGTTGCCTGATGGGGTTGGGCAAACATGTACTGTACTGTACAAGAGTTTTGGAAGCATGAATTGATGAGTTCGATCTTTTTTTTATAGAAAACTTCTCTTTTTTTTCTTTTATGATCGAATTAGTTGCCATATTTTTTTTTACTAGTTTGATGTTTCTTGCTATTTATGTATACACGGAGGCCTTTTGATCCCTCCTTTTTACCTGAACATGATGTATAAGATATTGGAAGCAATTTATACAAAATATTAAACCTATAAAATATATTGTATTGAGCAAGGACTTGGCCCCTAAAACAAAGTATAACTTGTTTAATAGTTAATATATATTTTTATTATAATCATTGATTATTTTTTGCTAGAATTAGTACTTCACAATCTCTATAATATTGTTTCAATCTCTCCTTTTTTTTGTGTGGTGCATCCTTCAAAATATGAGCGCGCTCTTGGACATGTAGGACATATGTTTTGGGATTTTTTTTTGTAATTCACGATCAACATTTTACACCATAGTTTCAAACTATTAGCATATAATTCATACAAATTAGCATGTCAAGGTACAACTTGGTCTCGGTGGATTGGATTCAATCCTAATTTTCTGTTTGTCGCAGTGAGGATTGTAATTTGATTTTTAGAACCAAAAGACATCCGGAATAAGCATCAAGATATCCTATGTGTAGAATAAGTGGTAATCCAACCACATTGGAGTGTAGGCATCGTTTTGCAGGACACCCTCTCTTCCAAACAAGAAGCAAAGCAGTAAAAGAATAAGACTGAGGTTGTCTTCTTGAGAGTTTTTGGAAAAGCATAATCTTCTTATGGTCAAAGCATAGTGAACCAAAGCAAAAAAAGAGCTCCTCTTGTTGCTTTCATTGAAAGCATGCTAATCTCAGGGCTTGTTTGGTTTGATGTAATTGATTTTTCGAAATGTAAATGGTTGTAAATGGAAATTCTGGAGTGATTTATATTTATAGGAGTTAAGTTTCCATTGTTTGGATATATGTAAATGAAATTCTGAAAAAAAAATTCAATTGTTTGGATAGATGTAAATAAAATTCTGAAAAGTGAATTCAATTGTTTGTATGGATGTAAATGAAATTCTGAAAAATAAATTTAATTATTTGGTTGAAATTTAAATTTTGATGTAAATAATTATGTAAAAAATTATTATTTAAAATATTTTATACTTCTATTTGTATTTTATTATTCCCTTTTATTTATTAGTAATATTTAATATTGTAATGCTAATTTAGTATATTTATAAGATAGTATGCATAATACTTTTTATTTTTTTAACTCATATAACTTTTAACTTTTATATTTTAAGTATATTATATTTTTAACTTATAAAATCCAAAATTTTAAATAAAAAATTTTGGCGTCATAGTCGTAAATGACAGTTGAAAGTTTGAGATGAGTATACTATTAATTTAAAAAAAAATCTATTTTGTACTTTCTTAAAATTACTCAATGTGAAATTTATATATTTATAACTTAATAATTTCTATTCTAAATTATTTATTTAGTTATTTATTCATCCATAATTTTTTTATCTTTTTATTTTATTTTTTTTATTTTATTAAATTATATTACAAATTTACTTTTAAAAAAATTATCTAAATAATTGCTTAAAAGTAAAAATAAAATAAAATTTTCTTGTGAACCCCACAAAAACCCACTCCATCTCTTTCATGAAAACTAATTTCTACTTATTCTCTCTCCTTGTGGGCCCCCCAATATCATGTAAATGCAACTCCTTTACAGCAAATGTGTTTCATGCTAACCAAACACAAGCATTGCCATTTCCTGTAAAGACAATTACCTGTAAAAGATTTTACTTCAAAACAAAGATGCCCTATGATTCAAAGGATAGTGATCCAAAGCAAAATCAAGCTTTTCTTCAAAATTTTAGATTTTCTCAAACATAGACGGTGTATACCACTCGGTCCTGTGAGCAGCTTTGTAAAAGGAATGACCATCGAACATAAGTATTGAAAAGAAAAGGAAAATATTTTACCTGTGTTCATGTACTCTTTAGTCAGAAGAACAAGTTCATGGTAAATAACCTACCTTGTAAGTGCTTGAGAGGAAGAGGCAAAACAAAAGAAGCCAATCAAGACCATGCAACCCATCAAGAAGTAAAAACTCAATGGTGCATAAGTTGCATATGCTAACATGTTACCAACATATTAAGTTCATATTCTTGCATCAAGCAAAAACTTAATGTTCAACTTAATGAGCTGAAATAAACACTTGCCTCAGCTAGAACTAGGATGAAAGTAAGTTTGCATACTTTATATATGAACCACTCTTTTGCGGTTTTGTTGCATGGTGAAAAAATCCTAAAAGAGAACCTTGATTAAAACCAAATTTACAATAAGTTATCAATAAAAATCCACATGCCAATACCTAATTTAATTGTCTTCTTTACAACATCCAAATCACTTGGATTTGATGACAGTTCAATCTTAATCCTCTCTAGCAACCGCTCTGACTTGTCTCATATCTCAAGATCTTCATATGCTTTGGACCTAGTCAAGTGAAATTATTAATGGTCTTTACATTTGTCAAGTTTGTATTCTCTATTTTATGTTGATATAAAATGAAAATAAAAAAGTAGACTCGCTAGGTTTGCAAAAAAAGATATGTGCAAATTGGCAACTTATAAGTTACTAGGACAATGAAGGTGTAACGAGCTACATTTTGTAGCATGCATGTGGGTCATAAAGATGGATCATCGACACAAATGTACCACATATGACTATATTTGTTTACTACTATTGAATGATATGAAATTTTCAAACATTTTTTGTGAGACCACTATGAAAAAAATATCTAAGTCAAACTTGAAATGCAAATTATAAACATTTGTTGCGAGTCGAATGCTATGAAAACAAATACCTAATATATGGGATTTCATATATCTGCCTAATCCAAAAGTTAGAGGCTGCCTTATCATATTGGATAAGAATCAATAAGAGAAAAGTTAGGATAAGTCAAAGCTATGTCAAATAAAGTAAAGGTGAGGTAAGACAATGTAGGGGAAGGGGATGAAATTCTTTTCCCTCCATTTAACCCTACAATGGGGTCAAAGAAAATGTGTTGTTTGGAGCAGAAAATGTTATCTTTCTTTTTCTTCCATTTACCTCCTTTATCATCAATGTAAAATGACACTTAAAGCATGAAGACATCAAAGTTATCATCAATACAACTACAAAAGTAGAGATATGATCTTCATTAATATGAAGCTGAACATGGGTAGCTTGAAGGTGCAAAAATGTATGAAATACAATGTGATGAACTAATTTTCTTGAATAGTTTGATGTCAAACATGCGAACTCTTATGTGGAGGGCTCGCTTGGGAAAGGTCGCGCGATGAGATCCTTGCGCAGGGTTGCCTAGGCAAGGTTGCATAGAGTTCATCTGCGGGGTCACACGGTGATCTCCTTGCGTGGTGAGCTCTCCACAAAGAGATCACCTGAGTGTGGCGGGCGAGCTCCCTAGGCTGAAAGAGGAGTTTTTTTAGATTTTTTAACTCTTGAGGTTAAAAGTGAATCTAATAAATAAAAATGTTAAAACTAATGATAAACTAGATAGACAATAACAAATGGATTAACATGTATGTTCATGACAAATTTAAGCTTAATTTTAACTGATTTTATACTTTAAGATTATATCAATTTTGTGTGATAGATGAGGAGAGGTTTAAGGGTAAACAACTCATATTCCCCAATGTTTGTACGAAGTTGGGTATTCAAAATTTGGAAAGTAGGCTTGTTATTATTTCTGAACTTTTGTTTGCATGTTGATAAGGTCATATGTATGTCTTACTGATGATGAAAATTGTCCATTTATTTATGTTGGATAAGCTCTTGATTCTCATTCATATTAGTTTTGTGCTTGTACTAAGCAGGGGCGGACCCACATATATCCTGGGGGAGGGGGGCCACGTCCCCCCCCCCCTCCCTAACTTTTCGGTATTTAAAGTATATATATACGTATATACTAGTAGTTATATGAATATATACGTGTATACTAGTAGTTATAGTCAATAAATATAATAAATGTTAATAAATTATCATAATTATCTAACTGGTCTAGTGGATAGGTGATTTTGGCTAACATTTAAGAGGTCTAAGGTTCAAATATTGATCTCTCTCATTTTCTTGTAATTTATTGTTATATATTTTGGCTCCCCCTAACTTTTCTTCCTGGGTCCATCCCTGGTACTGAGGTTGACGCTTCTAAAACTCTATAACATGTTAGCTTTGAAGTTTGATGCTAGTTTGTCACCATGTATTATATGCATTTTGGCACCCTCAAATTACTCATGTCCAACTTCATATTTGTGAAAATCATATCTCTAATTTGTTGTTGGGTTAACAATAAGTTTGATGTCTTCATACTTTAAGTGTTACATGAGGACGAAGGAGGTTTTTAAGAATATATTTTGCCATATATAAGATATTGAAAATTATGAGTCTTTCCAATTACACTATATAAATGCAATAATATATCACAAAATATGTGTGGGATATTTTTCTCTCTCAATATCTTTCTTTGTTATGTAGACCTCTTTCTTCAAATGTTGATTTCTACGCATGCATCCTTTTTTTTCAAGTGCAACTTATTTGTGCAAACTCTTTATGATCTTCTAATATATTTTTGTGTGCAAGCTTATCTCATATTTACCTAGTAATTGAAGAGTATATCATCTATGGAATATAACCTTTTCATTATAGAACTAGATCAACTTTCTCAATTGCTTAGTCTCTTATGACAAGAAGAACATCTTATGGCAAAATATGTTTAGTTGCTTAGTCTCTTATGGCAAATAATTGAACCATGTTTTATGGTGATCTTTCTTCCTTATCGCTCATATAGAGAGGTGTGGTTTTATGAGTTGTATATCAATGATGTTATCATAATATTTTGCCTCGTTTATTTTAATTGAAGCAAACTGACATAGATATGCAGAAACACTTGCTATGAATTGATGTCCTTCACTGAAAACTTGAAGAAGCATAGGGACAACATGATAAGGGTTTGTAGTTATTTGCTTTCGAAGTGTCCGTTCTAAATATGAGTCAACTCGAACTTAAATTTTGAATAGTGTTTTTATTCCTCCTATCATTAATATTTTCTCTCGAATGTTGCATGTATCCTCAACATATATCATAGCTGGTTTTTGACATATGTAAGAGATGTCAACTCTTATAACACACGTTACTTTCTTAATTTCTTTCCTGGTGGTCGAGACAAAATCATGATATCGTGGTGGACGAGATGTTAAAGGTAGTGACAAGAGAGATCATGGAAATGCTCCTAGATATAGTCATTGTAACAAGCGAGGGCACACAAATGATATTTATTATTTCATACATGGTTTTCTAAACGCTAAAGTAGCTAATGCAGTTCAAACACATCAAATGGACCCATATTGTTGATAAGGTATCACTTCTCTTGCATAATTAGGTCAATCCATATATTTAGGAGAATCAAATTACTTTGTAGTTATTTTTTAATCTACTAGAAAAATGTATTCCCTAATTAGTTGCTATTAGTATTTGGAAACCACATCACTTGCACCTTAATTTTTGAAAGATTTACTTTTGAATTTGTAGTAACCAAAACTTAAGCGATCAATCTTACATTTTTTTTCTCAAAATTCTTTGCATTATTAGGAAACTATTGTCAGATTAGGAGAATAGTTAAATTTCTATTTATTTTAGAATTATTATGTTGCATTTATTCCTAAATAGCGTACAAATACACTACTAATGACGACTAAATTATTTTTGGGTCTAAAACATATACAAACCCGAAGCGTTATACCTCATAAGTTCATACTACAAATATTGATCACATAGTAATAATTTTTATTAAGGCTCACCTCACCACTTTAAGACATAATATTTTTATTTATCATTTTATTTAATTATATACATGTATCCTACAAGAAAATTAAACAACTTTATTATGTAAACATCTATTATTTGAAACTTTAATCTGTCTAAAGGATTTTTTATGTGATTGATATATGCTTACATTGTTTTCTTTCCCCATATTAATCATATATAGGTAATTTGAGTATAATTAATCATTTATGGTTATTTTTATTCAATTTTAGAACATAAAGATCTCATTTCCCTTTTAAATGATAATTATATCACTTGCCAATTATTAGATAAATTATCGAAATGACAATCAAACTCATCGTGTTATAGTTGGCTCTTTAAGTTGGAATGTTTGAATGACGTCAACTTCATACGTGAAACCGAATATACACTTAAGCATGACAATTTGAAAATATCATTGATTCCATTGCTCGTACGCTTTCTAAGGGTGTCACTAATAATCTAAAAACAACCAATGAAAGCAAAAGGCGAGTGGAAGCGGAACGACAAAAGATTCAAGTCCTCAATATTGATAAATATATGGAGGACAATTTTTTAGGATTTTTTGAGACGCATATATGCATCTTCTTACATTTTTGAAATAATTAAAGTTGGCATTTGAAACAAATAGTTAACCATTTAGAGATAAGTTATTTTACAAAATATAAAAAAATGCTAATTTTTTTCTAAAATAATTAGAAATTCTACCAAAATTTTGAAAACACCACCTTATAAAGAAAAACCTAAGAGATTGAATTGAAATAAATTGATATAAATGGAGGGCACTTTTTAAAATTTACTTAATAAATATATTATTATAGTATTGCTAACATTGTAATCATTATTGTTTTCTGGCAATAGTATTAGTGGTGATTGTTATTCCTATTTATTACTCAAAATCTTGTTATCTTCCTTTGCCAACAATAATTAAACAAATATGGGCAAAGCTACTTCAAACCTTAAAGCATGTGGAAGTTCAAACTTCCTCCAATTAGGATTGGAATCTATATATAATAATTGTGATCTCAATACATTTCGTATAAATAAATAAATAGTTCGGCTCAAAGATATAGATGCATAATATTTTCCATTTTATAAGGTTTTTATTTCCTTTGCAATATAAAAAAAGTTTGCACCATAGAAAAGTGGATTAAGGGACTTTTGGTAGATTATCGATTATTAAATTCACATATGCCACTAAGTAATTACATTTGATTGAAATGGAGTAGCAATAATTTTTAATTTATTGATAAGCTAAATTACTACATAGAAGATCGTCTATATAAAATATATCATTCTATCTGTTGATATGAAGTATTCCGGCAATCCCCACGATTCGAGTATGAGCTGTTGGAATTGAAATAGGTTCGGCAGGAGATCACGAAATTATGACATCAAGCTTCCATCATATCTTCCAAATTGATGTTCCAATATCTTATTGTCATTTCCCCCACACTATCATTATTAAGGTATTGAAATATTTTTTTATATTCTGACAAAAGCATCCTTTCAACCTAACTATTATATTCTATAACTAAACCCATAATAACGTATTATTAAACTTTAAAATAACTAAAGGGCTAAGCAAAATTAAATTAGTACTTACAAGTTTAAGATATCTTTTTACTATAATACTTATCAGATAATTTAAGTGGTGTTAATATACTTCAATAGTAAACTAAGATGGGAAAATAGGGATCATCGATCGACAACTGACTTTTGATAATTATTATAAAAATATATTATTCTAATATTTGAGAGTCATTTCCTAAAAATATAAATAGCGGAATCATAAGGAATTATTTTACTCTATTTCACCAAACACTTCCAAGGGCTTGTTTGATGTATAAATTAGCTGGTAGGAATAAATTTGAGATATTGCTATGTAATGAACAAAAATGAAATAGTATGTGATGAGTTTGATTGATTAATTAGTATTTCAATAATTAAAACTAACAATGTTTAGTTCAAACGCAAACTGAATAATAAATTTAGTATTTTTATTATACATTCTATTAAATAATAGTTCCTATTTATTTTATTTACTAATTATATTAAAAAAAATAAATAGTTATAACAATGTACTATAATGATTGAGTTAAATTATTTAAATAATGATTAAAAAATATTAGTGTCACAACTACTCTGATTGTACAAATTAATATGTCTCTCATAACATATAATTAATCTTTGTTTTATTTTTAATAAAATATTAACTACTAAATAATTATAATATTATATTAATTAATTAATATTTGCAAATACTAGATAATTAATACTTTGCACTAATATTTATTTTTAATAATGTATTGTTAACCGATAATTATGACAATATAATAATGAATTAGTACTTAAAATGGATATCTATATATGTATATTATTATATTTTTGTTCTTATTTACGTATAACAATTAACTTTCGTGTAAAATCTCATAAATGCTAAATTATATTAATCATAGATGATTATATATGTATTAAGATAAATTATTTTTAAAATAAATTTAAAAAAGAAAGGAACAATCAAAATATTTTTGCCAATGGTAGAAACATTTTCTTCTTGTTTTGTGAACAAAAACAATGGTTTCATAAGGTTTGAGATTAAAAATCAATAAAAATAAATTATTTTGATAGTGGTTGATAGAAAAAGTAAGAATAAACGTGTATTCCTACTTTATTCTTATATCAATGTTTAAATAAATAGTTATAGTTAGGGCATTCAAATTTTTTAGAAGGGAATTATTCTATTAAATAGGTGAAATTGCTAGTTCTTTATAAAAATGAGTAGAATACTAAACGAATAGTAATTCTTTGATGGATGACATAAGATGGGATAAGCGTCTGCATCAAGAAAAAGATAGTAATCATAAATACATATTAATGCTTTCATTTTCTCAAATATTTACTCATCATTTGGTTTTCTTTCTACTATGTTCTTGGCATTGGTCATTGGGAATCCACAAACAAGCCCAGAGAGAGTGGCCCATATTTTAAGTTTGGGACTTTTTTTGGCTTGAACTATTATTTAAATTTATAGTTTCATTACTTTTAAAGGACTGCATTTAATAAATATTTAATGCTTCTGCGCGATGCTCTGATATGTCATGAAAAATGAAGAAAATTATTTTTATCTGACAATAATAATTTAAGTATTTATTTGATCATGAATAAAATAACTAAAAGAGCGTTTCACACAGCACCAAGCAGAGTCCACTTACCACAAATATTAAATTCATTTAGTAATTAACATAATGCCATTTGATTAAATAATTTGGTTGATTTATAATAAATATTATTGGAGAGATTCACATGTATTACTCCTCACAACAAGAGTACTTTTAGTTGATAATGTCATGCAACTTACCATTATAATGACTACTTTGTTATGAATTGTATGTTTTACAGGATGTGTAACTTGGGTTCATAAGTATTTCAGAATAAGTTATAAGTTAGTATTAAAAAATTTCAATATTTGATAACTTTTTTAAAATCTTATTAGGATAACATCTTATTGGTTAAAAAATGAGTAAGGGAAACATTTTATTTTACCATCTATTATTACTCTTTACATCATTCTTCTTAAATATTATCATCGTATAATATTTATTGGTTTCTCATTTACTATTTTATTTTCTCTCTCCTTTTTTTCATCTATTTTCTTATTAATTAATAAGTTTAAAGAAACTAAAAAAAGTTTCTAATAATTTAGAAAATCTAAAATAATATTAAATTTACTTGTAAAGATATTTTTGTTTAACTTTCATAATTAAGATATTTAAACTAAATTTGATTATAAGATATCACGGTCAACTAGATATAAAAAATTGATATTAAGGTGTGTATAACGCATGAATAAAAGATTTCCAGTAACTTTGAGTTAAAAAAAATCGAGATATTTTTTTATCCAAAATTTCTCACAATTTCTTGTGCTACACTTAATCTAATATTGCAAGACAACGTCTTTCTCTCAACTTCATGTACAAGACTTTCATTATTGTAGTGTGACCACCCGTGATCCCTGTGATCACGATCGTGATCCCTGTAATCACGGTCGTGATGGACACACCAGCTGTGATCCCTGTGATCACGACCGTGATGGATGAGCGAATCCATATGCGTGGACCAGCCATGATGGAGATGACGACACCGAGACACCGACGGTCGCGTTCCTGCCGTGCCGAGTTGTCAACGACGATGCGAGATAATAAACGTGCGTGTGGATACGTTTATGGATTGTCGACTCCATAGAAGGAAAGGCATGCATATGTGATAACGGGGACGCGCCATCGACGCGTGTAACTGCCGCAGATCGACGGGGGCGGAGTGCTACGAGCAACGACTATAAATGAACATGGACGTAAGCTAGGACGCCCCCATCCGACTTGACGGAAATCCAATTCTCTCTCTCGTTCTTCAATCCATGACCGCAATATATCATGTGTATGTTTTGTTAAACTTTAATTTTAAATTATGATTTTATTAGCTTGATGCAATTCAATTGACTCCTTTATGTTTGTTATTTAATTATCATTTTTTACCATTTATCCATCAAGAAAAAAATTCTTGGTTTCTTTGTATTTCTTATTTTTCTAGACTTTTGAATTTTTCTAGGAAATTGCACAAAGTTAATTCCCGCATAAACTAAAAAGTTTCTAGTGAATTTTTTTTTGTCGGAAAAAAAAGATTGTTGATTTTGATGTTCTGTTACTGAGAAAATGGTGATATCGCTTTAATAAGCAAAGTTACAACTTCACATGACATTTTCCATGTCCCCACCCACCCAATAATTACTAATATACAAACGCTACCTTTCAAACCCCTCCCAACGGTCGAATTTGCAGGACAAGCGATCCAAAACACTCCCCAACCCCTTTCTCCGCTCTCCCCCTCCTCCTTCATACATCAACTGACCTTTTCTCTTCAGTTCAGATTCAAAGGGACCTCTCTCTCTCTCTCTCTCTCTCTCTC
>LTAE01002674.1:5740-20141 GCA_001647135.1 Pontederia paniculata | reverse complement strand
ATATATATATATAACCCTTTCATTAATCCTTATTTTATAATATAAAAAAGAAAAGTGTTGTACACTTTATTAGTGCACTAAAAATATTAATAATTTTGGATAAAAATTAATTTATTGTATCTACATTTAATTTTTAAATCAAAATTACTAGTATTTTTTATTCATAGACTAAATATTCCTTAAGCTTATAATATATTGGCCTTATAAGTTAACAAAAATAGATTGAGTCGAGCCTATTTAAATAAAAAAACTAAATTTTAATTTCAAAACTGACTTATTTATTAGACAAGCTTCAAAATAGGCTAAGTCAGAAGTCATTAAAAAGCGATGTGATTTATGTCCAACCTTAAACTTAACTTTTTTCTTAACCAACATGCTACATATTTGAGCTTACTTTGAGAGAATAAAGCCGAGCTTTCATTCTAAATGAAAATGTTGACTTAGTTTCTTATCCTTTTCGATTGGCAAGATGATGATGATACTTAAAGTTAGGATTCTGCTGCAATTTGTGAATGTTTCAGAAACCTATTGGTTCTGGAAAAAAAATGAGAATTTGTACTTTTTGTGTAATTTCCATTAACGAAAAATGACTTAGTTAATTCATATACATATTTATTTTCAACTGGTAATATATTTCATGTAATTTGGTTTTAAGCTAAGTTCTTGAATCTCCTTTTTAATTGAAAAAAATGTATTTTATTTGTCGAATTCTTTGTATTATCAGCTCAGACCTCCCCATATCAGTTATAAGTTGAAATATCTTTTTCTTGAAAGAGGGCGATAGGTGTTTAGAGTTATTAATAACTGAAGAAATTGCATGCAACCAGCCTCTGAAGTTTGAACTCCCAAATATGTCTCAATGGTTTATCAACTATGCTTTGTTTATTTGAGTTAGCTGTCAATTTACATACCCAACAATGGAAACTCCCGACTGTGGCTCTTCTTTACATTGACAGAAAATGCAACAAGGGAACACTTTTTTTTTCTTCTCATTGATGAGTTGAAGAACTCGTATGGTTCATGAAGAACATGATCATGTATTGTAATCTGTATGTACAAACAAAGAATATGACATGGCGGTATACTGTTCTGTACTTTTTGAGTCACATACATGCTCCTGCCGCGAAGGTTGGGAAGACCACGAACGCAATCGACAATGGAGCCAAAGAAATAGGAGAGTCAACCGGAACAAAGACGGGATCAAGAGTCGGGATTTCTCCATCCTCGGTAAGCTGCAGAGATTTCCCATTCAGCAGCACAGTTTGGCTCAGATAGTTCCCATCCTTCCCTGTCAGATGGTATTCTTCCCTTGTTTCTGGCCCATTCAGTGCTTTTCTTCCAAACCAGGATGCTGTTTTCCAGAGTCCACTGAAGAAGAGTTCATTACTTCGCATTCCTTCTTCCTGTTCAGCAAGAATGGCACTGAGATCATCTTGTATTCTCACGTTGAACTGAATGGATTTGCTTAGGTTGATCAGGAGAACGGTGATGCCTGTCTGAAGCCACAAATCCATGGGAAAAAAATATCAGATACACAGATGTAGTATGGATCTCAGGGGTGATGCATGTAAAAGGAGTCATGGCAAAGGGCACAAGCTATGCCAGCCTACTGTCCGTTACATGCTACAATGATTGCAATGTGTCACGAAAATATTACAAAAAGATCATCATTTGATACTACTGAATTGGCATATGAATTCGGCATGAACATCAACCTGAAGTAGTAATGAAGTTCTAACTTCTAATAACAACCATGCTATGGAAAATGTGGTAATATATGTACCTTTCCCTTCCTGCAATGAGCATATGCTCGTAGCATTGAAGAGCCACTTGTATAAGTGGAAAGAACTCCTCTCCCCATCAGTTGATGCCAAAGTAGCGCACTGCTCAGATGATCAACATAAATGAGCTTGTTTTTAATGCAATGTTCAAGAAGATGCAAAAAATAACTAACTAACTAACTAAATAAATAAGGATTATACATGCATGGTGGACTAAGATCTTTTGGTTCTTCGTGTACATCATATACATAACTCTTATTTGGTAGTACTGTCAGCTATGTAGGAAAATTATACTGCACTTTTGTGGTATAGCAATCTTGAAAGAATTCAATCTAATCAAATTAAGTGCCTCAGACCACTATACCGTCACTATATCATGTGGCATGCATGCATTGTCCACAAGGTGAGATGATCTTGCCTATAGTAGTCTGGATTGGGTATGAAAGTATTTGTGTCCAAGAGACCATAATTGCCGCCTATCAAAGTTTGTCTGCAGTAAGACTTAGAGTCATACTTTGAAGCCATGCCAAGTTGATCCAAGTACCTGAGCACATCAAATTGTGTTAACTGCGAAACAACATCTACATAATTGAGCCAATTGTAAATTACCAGAAGCTGTTGAGAAATTTATTTGACACGCGACGACTGCCACTGTTGTATGCACCTCCAGCTTCACCGACCCAAGCTGAAGCCCATGGTCCATGCCTCTGTAGTGTGAGCTGGAGGTTTCTGAATGTACGTTCTGCCCTACTTAAGTATCGTGGATCCATGATCTTGTCCTCAATATGTGGATCATCACCTGAAAATGAAGATTCAGATAAGTGATTAACTGATTATTAGTCATTTCTAAGATAGATCTTTCCACGAAAGAATATGCAATATATAATGGGGTATTATTGGCTACAGCAATTGTAGCCTGCAAGTTGATGGTTTTGAATTACTAGTAGTAATATGAGGTCTCAAATTTTGCAGATTTGTGAACTTGCATGTTAATTACCTTATGTTGATATGTCGTCATAAATGCTAAAGAAAAATTGGATTCACAAATTCCCTTCTCAGCCCTGCACATTTGAGCTGAAGATTTTCAAGTGTCTAGGTTTCTAACAAGATACCATTTGTATTAGTTAAAAAGACTGTGAACTGATTAATGGATAGTTGCTCATGTTCTCTACTGTTAGTCATGTTATTTAGTTGTCGTAACTAATCTTTCATGTTCTAAATACATGAATGGTTCTGTCTTTGTTGGCAGCCTCTGAAAAGTTTGTTTATTACCCTTGTAACTTGAGTTTGGTCCACTCCACATGGACTATGGAGATTTATCCTCTCGAAAGGACAAGTTATTAGTTGTAGTTGTGTTTAAGATTCTTGCACTATTATTATTAATAACAATTATCTTATTTCCATTTTGGTCGTCATATTTTCAGTCTCTTATCATTGGTATCAGAGGAGCAAAGATCCTTACACCTATTCACCTAGTATTCTTTGGTCCAAGTTTTCCAATAGTTTTCAGCATTATTAGCAAATTACAAATCATTGATTTGTAGAACAATAAAATCAATAACATTGAAAGCACAAAGAAAAACATTCATACAGGAAGCCAACTTTCACGTAACATCGAATTGAATAGGAAGAAGAAGTTGAAAGTCTAGTGTGGTTCAAACATCATATCAGGCATCTTTACAACAAAGATGGAGTTTCACAAGTTTGAAGAAATCATCACAAAATGACATCAATCTTCTTTTACCTTGAGGACAAGGCAAAATTTTAGAGGGGTGGAGGGGTATTGATAAGATGCCTCTTGTATTAGTTAAAAGGATACTGGATTGATTAATGGGTAGTTATGTTCATATTCTCTATGATTAGTTTTATTAATTTTAGTAACTTACCCTTCATGTTATAAATACATGGATGTTTCTATCTTTGTTGGCAGTCTTTGAAAAACTTGTTTATTTTCTTTGTAATTGGAGTTTAGTCCACTCTACACGGACTACGGAGATTTGTCATCTTGAACAAACAAGTTATTAGTTGTAATTGTGTTTAAGATTCGTGCTATTACTATCTTATTTCATTTTCGTACTCATATTTTCAGTCTCTTATCAGTTTCTAATATTTACAACATAATAAACAATGTCTTGTGTTTCATATAACCAAACACAAAATTAGGAGAGTTTAGCTAAATATTAGATTAATAAATGAAAATCTCTTGTGTAGTACTTAAGGATAAGTTATTTTTATTTGTATTTAACTAAATATAACCATCCTCAATTGGTTGGTATAGCAGACTTTATGGTTGCTTTTAATGCCACAAGACCCTATTTTAGATAATTACCTATTATCAGAATTCAACTGTACTAAGTTGCTTTGCTTCATGAGAAACATGTTCAGAAGAGAGCAGTATTCTAAACTACTATTCTCACCTCCACCTAGGTTGTAAATATGATGTGTCATGGCATTAACAATGCCCAAACCTGAAATATCAAGAAGCTTGGCATACCACTGGAGTTGAAAAAATCCTCCAGGGCCTATTAACAATGGCTTCAAACTTGAATTTTCATACAACTCCTTGAGGATTCTCTTAAGGGTGATTAGATCTTTCGAATATTGTTCAGCAGAAACGCTTGCACCAATTCCTTTCCCACTCAGTTCATTTCCTGAAATGTGATTAAGTGCATCAAATTTTTTGAGGAAGATCCAACTTTTGTAGATAAAAAAGTGCATATATATTTAATCCTGGATCATGCATTACCAAATTCCCATGAATCAACTGGGTATTCCTTTGTAATTGTGTACTCTATGAAGTCACGTGCATTAGATGAATTCCAATCATCTATCCAGGTACTACCACGTTCATGATGTCTCCCATACAGAGCATTCAGACCAAAAGTGATAACTGCACTGCAATCATGACAGGCTTAAATAGCTAAGTGGAACAATCTTCAGCCGTATATCATACAAAATGAAACATATAATTCCTTATCGGTGTTGTAAAAGAACCAAATTATGTCGGATGTGAACTGCCTTGACGGAGGTAAATACACTTTTGACTATTCTACAGTGAACTGTCTGAATGAAAAGGATATGCCACAGCATAAATTTACCAAAACACGTAATAGGATTACTGCTGGTAATTTTACCAATTTCTTTTATTGCTCTAATAGAGCAAACCAGATCAGCAAATTTAATCATCCTTTTCTACAAATTGATATCTTTACAAAGTTGCATTTGCTATCAATCATCCAGAGTCTGAATTCTTTTGAATGGCCGAGAACTTAATTTACAACCTTAATGGTTATCTCATCAATTTAATGTAGAAACAACACAACAGAAGAATATGCACATAACTTCCTGATGAAACATTACCCTGTCCGCTGGAAAAAAAAGTTGATCTCATCCCATCTTTCCATGCTCAAGCATCCTTCAGAAAATCCGAACAATCCACCTGCCTTCTTGGAAAATGGAGGACATGGAGAACCTAGGTTTGGCATTCCATACACAACTTGGTCTTGTAAAGAACCTCCAACTCTTATCCGTAGACCATCAAATTCTGAAATTTGGAAAGAAATGCATTCAATTCACTGATTTCGGTGGCGGCTTCTATCACAAGGATGGCATAGTACAAACATCGCATATCAGTAATTCTAAAAATCACAGACATATAATATAATGAAGCTACATGGTGAATAGTTAGATGATAATGATGATTTTGACGGTGCTATACCCACAAGATGAACTGAATTTAAGATAAATTGCACTAACCTTGGACAGCTTTAATCAGGAAAGGATGAGTTAGGTTCTGATCAAAACATCAAAAAGTTTAAAAACACTGTTACTATTGAAAAAGGTAGAGTATAGTCAACTATTACAGCAGATTGTAGATGGCAAACCTACCAGATTCAGAACAGAAGACTGTCCCCATGGACATTGATTGTAATTGCATTTTTCAGGAGGCCACCAATCTAATGTTGCACAAATGAAATTATCATCAGTCTTGGCTATTGTGGTTGATCCTCGAATTGTTACTTTTACATCCTGAATTTCTTCCGAGAAAAGCTGAGGGAGAACACAAAAGAAAACAATCCAACAAAGCTGAAAACCCATGTCTTCTGTTCTATCAACCTGTCAGACAGCTGAAATTAAGCTAACCGAAGAAAAAAGTGTTGAAAGGGAAATAAGAACTATCAACTCCCGATACATAACATTTAAGTAAAACCAAAAAGAAGTTGCAGTTGCCGTAATCCATATACAGAATCGCAAAAAGATAATTGTTTCTTGCAGTTTGTTCTTCCAAGCCAAGACATACCCAAGAAGAAAGAAACCATATTTAGACTCGGCAATTTCTGTTACAAGCAAAACTGGGGATTCGTCATTACTGAAACAACACTATCTGTCAATGACTGAACTGTACTTATGAAATCAGACAATTTACATCCACCGCTGTGATGCGTATAAACCAACAATGACTGAAAGATTAGAAAGATTACAAATCACCAGGCAACTTGTGCATTCTAACTACTACATTAATTCGTCAGTTCTTGTAACTATCATGTTGCAGTAACCCGGAACAACACCCACAAATTTTATGAGGAAAAAAGACAAAATTTCTCTGAAATCACAGTAAAACTCTCCAACAGGAAAATAGTTCCTTTCTGATATGCAGCAAAATTTAAATTACAGATTAAACTACGGAAACATTAAGAAGACGGCTTAAAAGCAGCAGAAGTACCTACTTGCCAATGGCGATGGTTTAAGCTGCAATCATGAGACACGAATGTCTATACCACAAGCTGCGTTCTTTCCTCATCTCAAGATTCTTGTTGTCCAACTTCGACGAAAATACCAGACAAGAAGGGTCGTGCGAGAGGGGATTAAATCGCTTCTGAACCTAAAACTTCCTCTCTCCCTTTTTTTTTTTCTCAGTTCGATTCCTACAAATTTTGCGGTGGGTTTTATGCTCTCCTTCCCGTAGGCCACATAATTTTATAAATAAAAAGTTCTAATCTACAATATTACATATATAATAATAGCACTAATATCTAAAACTATGACAAGTTTTTCCCTAAAACACTACTTTTTTCAGTTCCATTTTTTATTCTGATTACAAAAAGAGCCATTTGCATTTGGAAAAACAAAATAATTATAAGGAAGCACGAAAAGTTCATAACAATAATAGAACTGAGAAGATTTTTTTTTATATCACAATTTATTTAATATATAATTTGTGAACAAAAATGGATTATTGTCTTCTAGTGGGGATCTTATCATGAATAATAGTTGTTGTGAAAGGAACATGTGGGCAACTCTTTTAGCAGGTGGCATGAAGCATCAGAAAGATGCTCTTAATTTGCAAGATGGATGGGGTCAGCCAAGACTTTGACACTTCATCTTCCTTCATTAACTATACTTATATAAATGAAGGTAGATGCATATTGCAAGTGGTCTTAGGATCCACTTCTATTTCCAACCAATTTCTTAGTTGAGTAGTACTGAGAAGAAAACATAACTGTAAGAAGAGGATGTCCACCTGCAGAAGGGGCACAAGTACTAGTTCAAATGTACATCTAAAAGAAACAATGTGATG
This sequence comes from Pontederia paniculata, assembly GCA_001647135.1. Taxonomy (NCBI): domain Eukaryota; kingdom Viridiplantae; phylum Streptophyta; class Magnoliopsida; order Commelinales; family Pontederiaceae; genus Pontederia; species Pontederia paniculata. The sequence goes on along the minus strand of LTAE01002674.1, from coordinate 12,782 downwards.
TGCAACCCCACTTGATCTCAGGCAGCAATGCAGTACGGTAATTTTGAAGCACTGGGACGAAGTTTCCAAATCTCCATTAGTGGTTTTGCCAAAATGCTATTTTAAAATAACACTTTGAGCTCTTGGTAAAACTTTCTTTTTTTCTTTCTCCTTCATTTAGTCTTATAGATTCAAACTAATTAGTCCTTGAATGAATTGTTTGTTCGAAGTCGAATGGTCATGTACATTAAAATAGGGACGATTTGAGTTGGGTCGAATTTCAAGTAAAATTAATTGATCCAAGAGATTTGATTTTGATTAACAGGTTGGAAGAAGAAATAATTTAAACTCAACTATGCTGCAAACTCGAAAAGAATCTGAAAATAGAAGAGTATGAAGAAAATGAAGACTATTTTTTTTCTGGCATAATTTATTTCACAAGTAAAACAAAAATAAATTGACACTTATATTAGTGGTTATTTAGTTTCTGGAGAAGTAACAAGATATGCTTGGTTTAAAAAACTTAACTACTAGTGCATAAAAGAAAAGAAAAAACAATCTCAAACAAGCACAGTATATGCCTCTCGTGAGACCGGCAATAACTAAAGCAAGCAAATCTTCGAACGCTTAAGCTATTATTGAAAGAGAAAGAAGGTAGTAAGGTATTAAAATGCTGCAAAACATATAAATTGTTTTGAAAGGGAAAGAAGGTTAAGTTAAAAATAAAGCAAGGAAACAGAATGATAAAGCAATGAAGGTTCTTGGAGCTGTTAGTGTAAGATCATGACACAGCATTTGAGTCCAAAAATCCAGTACACATGCAGATGCATTGTTTGAGAAAGAGGAGGTGGTTGAGGAATCATGCAATATATTTGCATCAAACAGATGTTATTCATAATGCTGTCTCAAACAAACACCTCCTTGACATGTCTTTTGTCACTGAAGATTCACAGACAACAACGCCAAGTTGTTCAGATAGAAAACAAAGAAAGTCACTAAAATAAGAGAGTCACTCGACAAGCCGAATGTCCAAACTGCTGCAACTAAAAAAGTTAAACAGGGATCATGAAGCCATGGGACTCAAACTACTAATAAGTAGCTTTATTTTCCTGAAGCGAGATAACAGTTTCAAAGGCACCAACCAAGGCCTTAACCTTGCTCTTCTGGGTCTCCACAAGCTTACTTGCTGTTTCTTCAATCACTTGATTGAACAAACCCTGTGTCTCTTTCTTGTTCTTAACATCTTGATGTCTCAAAACAACAGTAGGGGCTCCAAACACATAATTCTTTAAGGCTTTATCACATCGATCAATCATATTCCCGGAGTTCACTGTGCTTGCACTGGAGTAATCTTTCGCCATTTTAGTCTGCTTGAATCTGAGCTTTACTGGATTGTTATTCTCTGGTTGAAGGTTAACTACATTATCTATGCTGAAATTTAAATTTTGAGGCTTAGGGTGTTGATCAACTGACTGGGTATCAATTGACTCATTACTTTCACTTGCTTGTAGCCCCTTGAATTCACTTTCAGAAAGATTGCTGGAGTTTCTTTGATGTTCACCTTTTGCCAAAAGACATTCCTTCATTTCAGTAAATTTAGATGGAGAATTTCCACCCTCTTCTTCCGTGGTAGGTGATTCAAATGTGTCTTGGCAGAGTTCAGCAATATCTACTTTTTCTGGTATTGGTTCTCCAACACAAAAGGCCGTCTCTTGAAGACCCAACTTTTCTGATTTTGTTTGGTTATCCATTGGAAATTCAGAATTAGTATTCTCGGTGCCCTTCAGCTTCAAGCTAGAAATCCGGTTTAGATGAGGACTGGTTGGAGCAGTTGATATTACCTCTGAGATATCCTCGTCACCATGCAATTTCTCTGTGACGTTGGACATCATAGTTTGGAGCCTTTGGCCAGTTAGTCCTCCTACAGATGTTGATGGGAATGAAGGTTTTAGCATGAGTTTCCTTATATTCAAAGAGTTTGTAGGTTTTGCAGATGCATCGATTGTCTTTGGAATTAATAAACTTTTCTTCTGGACGACTGTGCAGTTCACAATGGTGGTGGTTTTTTTAGCTGCTGGTGGCTTCTTTTGCTCAGTTTCTGTTTTTATGGATTTAACTGCTTTACCAACTTCTTTGTTCTTCAAGATTTTGAGTCTAGTGACATCTGAAATTTTCATTTCAGCATTCTTGAGCTTGCTCATTTCCCTTTTCACATTGTTGCCCATGCTAAATCTTTCAACCTGGCCTTCTTTCTGAGAAGATCCTTCTTTTTTATCCATATATGCATCATAAATAGCTGTCCCTATGCTCCTTCGATAAGGCAAGGTGTTTGACTTCATTTGTGATGCTCTTTTAGTTGACCCTCCTAGATTAGCAAGCTTAGATTTGCCAAATGCTGTACTCCTGTGATTTTTTAGTGGAATGCTTGTAGATGATCCTTTTTCAGTCTTCAGATTGCTATCTACTAATAGCAGATGAGATGTTTTCTTGGTTCTATTACCTATTGCATGATAAGCAAATCGGGTGCTGTCCTCAGTGTTAGTTACATCTATTGGTTTTATGCCCACAGGCTCCTCCAAAGATCTGGTAGTCAAATTGGTCACAGGAAACTCGGAGGAAGTAGTGCCTTTCTGAATTGATGAAGAAAGCAGAAGCTTTGCCCCCTCAGATGCCACAGATGATTCTTGCACCTGAATAACTGGTACAAACTCCTCAGAATCAATTTTATTCTTCACCACTGTTCCATTAGGCTCGACTCTAAATTCATCAAATAGCAAATTGGATTTCATAGTCAATTCATGCTCATGAAATCCATAGCTTTCCAGGATGGATGTCAATTCATGATCATGAGATCCATCACTTTCCAGGATGGATGACGAAATCATGCACTTGATGTTAACAGATCCCTCTGATGATTCTTCATAGCGATCATAAGGTGAATGTTCAATCATCTCACTAACCAAGTTTGAAGACTTCTGATCTAAACTTGCTGCTAGAGAATCAGAAAGCAGGATGATCTTCTCTGGCGGTAGATAATTCTGATTTTTTACTTTCTGCTCAGAAGTAATTTCATGCTTTTTCTGTGGCGGCCTCATAATAAGCTCCAATCTTTTCCTTCCATGTTGCTTTGCCACATCCATTTGAACATGTTCTTCAGTAGGCATCTGATTACTTACTCTACGAAGTGCAGGACGCCTTTTCTTATCCTCATAAGTAGGTTTGATTCCATATTTACAGGAATCATGGCAAGAACCAGAAGAAGTTCTGACATAATGAGGAAGTACCTCTTCAGTAGCATTCTCTTTGGTACTTATATATGTTTTTACTGTCGAATTTCTCTTGCCTCCGCCATTAGTCTTTGATTTGTCTGATACTCCTGAGATTGTAATGTCTTTCGCTTCCTCAGCCATTTGAAACCGTCCAGTTTTCATGAATGGTATGTTGATCTTCTGCAGCAAAAAGAAACATGTAAGCACAATCAGGCATATGGTCAGGAGACTAAAGAATAGAGCATACATAAGGTGAAACATGCAATAGAGTATCACACAGGGCAAACCTGCCGGATCATTATTAGGTAAATAGAAAAGTCAAAAGTCTTTTCCTTCTTATTATGCACATAAAAATGTGCTGAAATCAAAAGCTGCATTAAAGCTATGCAGTTACACAAAAGGGCATAAAAAAATCCACTTATGACATGAATAATAGAACATATAGGAGAAATGAAATTGGTCACAATGAATGTGGTTGCTACATTTTTTAGATCTTTATTGCATATACTGAAACTTAACGGAAAAAAGTAACATTGTTTTTCTTCATGAGAAGCAGTCACACATGAATTCACAAATAGGTCTATTCTTATCACACCAGACCAAGAAAAGCTGTAGACTATAGGAAATATTCTAGACTACAATGATTACTATTAGATTCACGTGAAATTTAAAAGCTAATATGGCGTATTGTAGTTTCTAAACAAAGAACTTTTGTGAAACTTTCCTTAAATTCCAATAGTTCATTAAAAGCTTCTACTATGTCAATATATCTTGCATGACCAAGAACAAAGGAACCACTTAAATGACATAGTAACGTTTTACATTGCAGCTTCAAGTACTGTATGCGTTATGCTAATTTCAATAAGACATCGACGAACGAAATGTAAACCCTCAGAGTTTGAAATGGAAATGACAAAGAACAATAATATGAATATATAAAAGCTTTTGAAACTTTCTGAAGGAACCCAGACGTTACACATCTTTGAATTAAAAAACATGTAAAAGCAAAGTAATATTTCCATAAGCAAAATAGATATCCAAGAAGTAACATTAGCATACTTGTGTATTTTCTTCCCTTAACAGATTTTAGTGGAGCAGTTCCGATGTGAGAACTTGCAACAAAGCCCATAAGATAAAAAAACCAAAAGCAAACTTAAAAAAACATCATGTATTACGCATTTTCCAGTTTCTTTGAAGCTTTCTTTCAAGTTAATAACGAGCATCAGCGCAATCACTACAGTTCCATCAAGATCATCCATTTGCATTAGTTCATAAGTCTATCTCTACTTTAATTCTACTAAAGTTATATAATGAGTATCCAACAAGATTCAAACTTTAACCCAATCCACTCATCAGTGTGGGCATTCTGAAGTATACATCTCCCTCTATAAGAAACGCAGAAATAAAGTAGCAGTCAAGAAAGAAAAGACGGCATCTGAAGATATAAAACATGTGTAAAAGAAGCACCTTTTTCATCGTATCATGAGCGATCCATCAATTTCGCCGCGGAAAAACCACCAAGATCGCACCTTTCCACGATTTCCAGCGTCGACGAAGGGAGAGAAAGAGGGAATTGAGCTCACATTACTCGATTACTACGAAGGATTTTGGAGGAGAGGGAAATGGCGAAGAAGGCAGAGGTGGAGGAGGAGGAAGAAGAAGAGCGAGCGAGGAGGGAAGAAGCCGTCAAATGGGGCCACATCAGTGGGAAGGGCGTTTTAAACGTCCTTTTTTTAAAAATGCTCCTGTAACTGAAAAAAAATATTTTAATAAATGCTCTCTCTTGCAAAAAAAAAAATTAATATATGGGATTCTAAATTTCCTAATTAAATAAGGGGATCCAAATAATTAGGTTTAAAAATATCCTTAATTAAGGCCCTATTAAACAGTAATAGTCCATATATGTATGTTAACATTGGAGAGGATCAAAAGAGCCGTTAGTGCTGTTTCTGAGTGGATCACTGCAAAAGAAAACTAAAATTGTTAGGAAGTGCCTGAAATAAAGTGAGGGATATCACGTTTGGATTGAGAACGTTATTTTTTCTAACATTTTCAGTCTATTAAATTACAATTTGTTGAAATTATGAGGACTTTTAATCGAGAACGTTACTATCTTTTGAAAATTCGAAGTTAATTCTTGTATTAATTGTGAGAAAATTTGAACTCGAGTCTTCTTCGAACTATTCAAATCAGTTTACGAATTATTTAGTCGGGTGGCATTAATTTTAGGAATAATATCTTTTAAGAAATTATATTTTCATTTTCTTGTTTCTTGACCAGTTAAAAAAATAACTTTAAATGAACAATATTTTCTGATTAGATTTTTTTTTAAATTAGATGTCTACCAAAAATTCTAAAAACTTACAAAAAAACAAAGTTATACTTTAAATATATATATATATATCCTTTAAGAAATTATATTTTCATTTTCCTGATTATAATCAATTAACGAAAATGGATAAGGAGCCAAGTCTACCTAGCAATCATTGTAAGATTTGATCTTAATGATCCAAAATTCAATTTAAAATTTATTTTTTTTATAAATTTGATCATAATCGAATTTGATAATGAATCATCGCTAAAAATCTACTTAACGAAAATATTAAGTAGGCTCCCTCTTGCTCTTAAAAAAATAATGATAAATGAATGCTATTTTGTTATTGATAAAAATAGATTATATACAATTAATGTATGTAATTACGTTTGCATGCACAAATATACATAATAAAATTTTTGAAATGGTTACCGTGTTACACATCTTTCGCTATGCTATTTTTCCTTGTCTCCTTTGACGTACGAGTAGGAGAGGAAGAGGTTTCGTCGGATCGGAGTTATTTTTAAAATATTTAAGTTGCGTTCACTACATTATTTTTACACATTATCTAGTAATCTATATTATCTTTCACAAAAATTATCACTAATTAAATTATCAGCAATGTATATTGCTTTATTTAGTACGTATAGGCAATGTGCACAGTAAGCTTTATTATTTTATTCATTATATAAAAAAGACTAATAAATAATATAAAACTTTTACCAGAATACCCTTAAATAATAGGGTTAAGTTTATAAATTTAATTTAAATTATGTGAACTTGAATTACAAATATATATATTAAACTCATAAAATTTATACATCAAACAAATAAATATATAAAATAAGTAGTATACAATTATAAAAAAATAATAATTAATTATTTATAATATATAAAAAATTATTATTAATTAATAATGTTGATATTAAAATTAATAGAAATAATAGCAATAATCTATTTAATGATAAAAAAATATTACTACAATGATCAATAATAATTATACTAATTAATAAAATATTATATTATTATTCATTTGGTTATTTTTATCATTTTGTTAAATAAAATTCTAAGGGGGCGTTTGGTATGAGGTAATGCAGATAGATTATCGATTATTTAATTTAAAATTCTTAGGGCCCACTATATTACCATGTTTGACTGCAACAGATTACCGGTGATTTTTACTTCTCTAGTAATCTAAATTACCACCTTACTGGTAATGAAGATAACACCCATGGGAGGTGTCTTTCCAGATTACCAGCAAGATGACATGCATTTTGATAAAATTATCCCTTCAACCAAACTTTAAAAATATTTATTTTTTATTATAAAATAATAGTGTTCAACACTATCATCTAATTTTTTAATTATTTTACGAGTGATTGATAATATAAACTCATATTTTGACCTAACTCATTTTTTTTATTTTTTGTTTATATTTATTTTAATTCAATAATTTTGAAGGGTATTTTAGTAATTTTTT
>LTAE01002673.1:42695-52951 GCA_001647135.1 Pontederia paniculata | reverse complement strand
CACACACACACACACACACACACACACACACACACAAATTGATGTATTATTAAAGTTGGCGAAGTCATCTCATAGATGCGTGTTCAGGTTGGGATATGAACATACAAAGAGCGAGTGGAGGCATGCAACCACCATTTACGCAATCAGGCATGATGCGCTAAGCCGGGAACACTATCGAATATTAATTTGCCACGAACCTGCATGTTTTATGTATGTTTTTATTCAGTTTGATCGAGAGAATAATAAGATGTTTTGTTGTGGCTTCATGCACTATTGAACATCTGTAATCTCTTTTTTTTTTCTTTCGGTTTAAGTAAACGGTTGACTTTACTGCTTTGGTTTGTAGTTTGTACTATTTGGATTGTTCGCTTGATTTAATTGTACCTGCTTTTGCGTGTCATTTGATTTGTAGTCTAAATTAATGATTTATTAGGTTGACAACGTATGCACATATAGTTTAGGATTATGTATGATTTTACTTAGCAGCTTCGGTGATAACTACTCCCATGAAGATTTTATATACAAATTAATACAATCGTCAAAGACGTGTGCTTTTGGAGATAAGACATCGATTCTTGAATGGTTATTGCAAAAAAATAATTAACGTTTTTTTTCTTCCGGGTAATTAACATGACAAAACATCATGGAGTGGTTATGCAAAAACAGGTGGCAAAACATGCATATCGGCATGACAAAGGTAAAACCACTAAATAAAATATGATTGTCATAATTAAGTTATTTTAGCATTAATCAAAGCTTCTATATACTATGTTATCGATTAATATCAGTTTTTTTTTAACATTTCAATATTTTCATTATTTTCTATAAATAAAGGATCAGGCAAATTAACTTGTCACTATATTTTTTTATTTTACGCTCTTCCCAATTTCATATCACATGAAATGGTACAGTCTCTTATTCCTTAAATCAGACCCCCTTCAACCACTTAACATTAGAACTTAATATTTTGATCTCCATGATTATTCATAATTACTTTTTTGGTAGAAACATGAAATTATCCATTCTTTATTCTTAAAATTATAATAAAAAATCTCTTAAAAAGATGTTCATCACTTTTTGGGAGACCTTGATCCAATCTCAATCAAATAAAGAAATAATTTAGATTGGGCCGACCCATGCTTACTTTTATACTTCTATTATAGGCACAAGGTAGCCCAAAGCCCACTCGATATTGTCCATTCGTTGTAGTCCGTTTCATTCTTTTTTGCATCAAATGCTGTTTTCAAACTTTAATGTTAGTCTTGTTGAAGTCGTCAAAATTTATGAGATTTGTAATTTCGTGTATTGGAGAAAATATTTGTTGTATATCTTCGGGAATGATATATGCTCTATCTCTTTGATGAAAAGAACATAAAGAAGCCTCTTTGTTATGTAGAATCACTGGGTTAGTGCACTTGGCCTTCATACAGAGCAACAATTTTCTTACCGCGGAGGACAAGAAAATAATATACATGTATAATGTATATTAGAGGCAACTCGAAACTGCCCAAAGACAAAAATCATCATATTCTATAACCAAACGCACCCGAAGACCAATTAAGAGCTTATAAATGATTTTGGTCATCATTGTATTTCAAAAAATACTGCTAAAGTTAAATAACTAAATTTATTTCCAAACTTAGATTTTAAAATAAGACATAACCATAAGATACAATATTATTTCTAAAATAGTAGAGTTTTAGAAATAATATGCTTGCGTAAAATTTGCGAGTCATTGGTACCACTCAAATTGACTTCACTTTCTATATGCAAAGTTGAAAGTTGAAGAATCCAAATTCTCCACTTTCACGCGAGTATCACAACGTAAAATAAATAGACGAAGCATCGGAACAAGCATTTCGCTAAATTGCAGATTCTTAGACTTCTTATTTCTTAAGATGATTACCCTGTATTTTAAATTCTTTTACATCTTTTGGACTATAAACTTATGAACTCCAAACTTATATCTAGTTGACAATTAGATAGTTTAATTTAATTTCGTCACATTATGAGAGACATACTATATCGACTGGCACATCGCATGACGTCGCGCTGGAAGGAGGCGGGGAGCTAAATATAAATTATTTCAACTTGGATATAATGAGAAGTAAAAGTAAAAAAGACGAGGTCTAAAAAAGAGTATAAAATGAAAATAAAGATGTATTTTTTTATCAATAATAACTTTCTACTATCCTTTGATTTATTAGATATTAAACAAAAAAACTAAAGCATGTTCATTAAATTAAAAGGAATTTATTATTATGATATAGATTACTGATATCAACATCATGCAATTAATATTAAATAACTAAATAAGTTTGCAGCTATCCTACTTATATTAATACGTAGACACAGTGGCCAAACCACACGAGTGAGGTTTAGTTGGAGGATAATTATTGTTAGAATTGATCCTTCTTCTTCTTCTTTAACTCTCTTCTTCTTCTTTAACTCAGTGCTCCGGTTCATGATTCAAGGAAAGAGTACAAGAACATTTGGGGGAGAAGAAAAAAATCTCTTTCATTACTTTTCTGGTAGTTTTCTTTTGATCGATAGAGCTTACATACAATTTAAAAACTTTGTTTGCTATTTATACATCTCAACATCTACGTACACTTATGGTTATATGTCTAGATGATTCTAGAAGATTCCCTCACAGCTGCAAAACCTGATATGCTGCAATGTATCAGACTGCTACAGTAACTGTATCAGTCTACTACAGTGCCCGTACCAGTCAATAGCAGATTTTGATTTCAACACTCCCCCTCAAGTTGGTGGTTGAAACAAATCTATCAAGCCCAACTTGTTTTCCAGATAATCATGTTGTTGTCGACTTAAGGCTTTAGTCAAAAGATCTGCTATTTGTTCACCAGTTGGAACATGAACTAGTTTGATCATATTTTGCATTTCTCTTTCCCATATAAAGTAACAATCCACTTCAATGTGTTTTGTTCTCTCATGGAAAATTGGATTCTCTGAAATTTGAGTGGCAGCTTTGTTATCACAATGTATTATAATAGGTTTCTTTACTTCAATTCTCAATTCAGCAAATAATCTGTTCAACCATATGATTTCTGCAACTATGAGTGCAATACTTCTATACTCTGCCTCAGCCGAAGATCGAGAGACAGTATTTTGTTTTTTTGATTTCCATGAGACTAGAGAACCACCTAGTTTGATACAAAAGGCAGAAATGGATCTTCTACTACAAGGACAAGAAGCCCAATCTGCATCACAATAAGCTTCCATGGTCATGTTGCTTCCTGTAGGAAAAAAAATCCCTTTCCCTGGAGCCCTTTTTAGATACCTAACAACTTTCAATGATGCATCCATGTGTGATTGTTTCGGCTTGTGCATAAAGTGGGATAAGTGTCTAACAACATATGTGATATCAGGTCTGGTTTGAGTAATGTAGATAAGTCTTCCCACAAGTCTTTGAAAACTGGTAGCATCCTCAAGTTGTAAATCTTCCTCCTTACTTGATCCAATAGACTCATCATACTCAATAGTAGTCAATTTAGTGTTTTGTTCTAGAGGTGTCATAGACACTTTTGCTCCTGTTAATCCCATATCAGAAAGTAAGTGTAAAACATACTTTCTCTGATTTAAAACAATCCCTTTAGCAGACCTGAGTATCTCCATTCCAAGGAAATATCTTAATTCTCCCAAATCATTAATTTTGAGATTTGAATGCAAAATGTCTTTTCCCTCTTGTATCAGCTTAGCAGAATTTCCTGTGATGATAATGTCATCTACATATACAAGCAAAGCAACAAACAAACTACCTTCTTCTTTGGTGAAGAGATTTTAATCATTTCTGCTCTGAATAAAACATGCAGAAACTAATATGTCAGTGAACTTGATGTTCCACTGACGAGAAGCTTGTTTAAGACCATATAATGACCTCACCAACTTCAAGACTTTTCCTTTAGACTCCCCCTGAAGTTGGTAGTCTGGAGGAACATCCATATAAACATCTTCAAAGAGGTCACCATTTAAAAAGCATTGTTAACATCAAGGTGATAGAGAGGAAGATCTTGTTGAGCAGCTGCAATAAGAACAGACCTGATGGTAACTATTTTAGCCACTGGCGAAAAAGTATCTTTATAATCTATACCTTCCTTTTGATTATATCCCTTTGCCACAAGCCTAGCCTTATATCTTTCCACTTCACCATTAGCTTTGAACTTGATCTTATACACCCATTTACAGCCTACAGGTCTATAACCTAGTGGCAAATATGAAACCACCCATGTACCGTTATCTTCTAAAGCAACCAATTCTGCTTCCATGGCTTGCCGCCAAAGAGGATCAATAGAAGCCTGAGAATATGTAGTAGGTTCTTTGACTGCTGAGAGGCAATGAAAAAAATCCTTGTAATGAGAAGTTAAAGCCTGATAAGATATATGATTGGCAATTGGGTGATGTGTGTTGTTTGAAGATTTATTTCTGATTGTTGGAGTTATATAATCATGAAGCCAATTAGGAGGCCTGGAAACTCTTTTAGAATGAACAATAGGAACCTGAGTAATAATAGGTGTTTCAATGTCAGTAGATGAAATTGGTGGGTGTTGAGGTGTTAGAACAACTTCAAGATTTATATTTTCAGTAGAAGAATCAGATTCTGGTACATGAACAGTATCATGAGAAGAAATTGATACTCTTGTAGGAGATAAAAATTCAACAGATGAAGGTGTGTATCCTTGTGTAGAATTATTAGAATCTACAACCATAGGAGCTGTGATAGGGATTGACGACAATTCTGTAATAGAATTGGAGTCTTGTGTTTCAAAAAAATCTTGATACATATCTATAGTATTTCCGGAAGCAAAAGGAAACTTATCTTCAATGAATCTGACATCTTTACTGACAAAAACTCTCTTTGTGGACAAATCTAACACTTTATAACCTTTTTGTGTATTTGAATAACCCAAGAAAACACAAGGTTGTGCTCTAGCTGCAAATTTATCTAATATGTGAAGATTAGTTGCATAGCAAAAACAACCAAACACTCTCAAATGATCTATAAGTGGCTTTTTACCAAAGATTATTTCATATGGAGACAAATAGTCAAGTGTTTTTAGTGGCAACCTATTAATTATATGAACTGCCGCTTTAATACTTTCTCCCCAGAATTTCTTAGGCAAACAACTTTGAAACATGATTGCTCTGGCCACTTCTAACAAATGTCTATGCTTCCTCTCAACTATGCCATTCTGTTGTGGAGTGTATGTGCAAGAGGTTTGATGTATTATTCCAAGAGAGTCAAATAATTTTGAGCAATTTGTATTAACATACTCACTTCCATTATCTGATCTAACAAGTTGTACTTTCATGTCAAACTGAGTATTAACAAGAGCAAAAAACTTTTGTATGCAACTACCAACATCAGATTTAAATCTCAACAAATATACCCAGGTCATCCGAGAGAAATCATCCACAATAGTAAGAAAGTATTTACATCCATCAAATGTATCATGTTTATATGAACCAATTGAAAGGGTTTTGTACTGCTTTCAGAAGTAGAATTAGGGAATGTAACTCTAGCTTGTCTTGCAAGTGGACATACTATACAACGAAAACTTTCTAAATTGTTACAATTTCCTAATTCTGTAATGAACTTCATCTTATTGATAGGAACATGTCCCAGCCTTCTATGCCATAAAGGAACTGAAGAGTTTGTCACTACTCCTGCCAATTGTCTGCAACCTTCAACATTTGAAACCTCCAAATAGTAAAGACATTGTCTTTGCTTACCAATCAGCTTCACCTTCCCATTTGATTGGTCCTGAATTATACAGTGATCATGATAGAAAGTTACTGAGCAGTTGAGATCCTTTGTAAGTTGTGAAATTGAAACTAAACTATATTTGAAATCAGGTATGCAAAGAACATTAGATAATTTGTTTTCAGCATTTAACTCATATATACCAGTATGAGAAGCAAGTGAAATTGCACCATTAGGTAGTGAAACAGAATTCACTTGATCCATTTTTGCAACTTGGGTTAATAAATTTAATTGTGAAGTCATATGGTTACTTGCCCCTGAATCAATTATCCAACTAGTTTTTTCTTGAAAACTTAAACCAAGAAAATTACTTGCCATGTTGGCAGCTATATCAGATCCAGTTTCTTTACTTAACAGCTTGATGATCTGACTATATTGTTCCTTTGTGAACATTTGTCCTTGACTATCAGATTCCTTATCAGAAATTTCCTTCACCTGATCTGAATTTGAAACCACATTGGCAGAGTTTTGAAACTTATTTTTGAACATAAAATTGGATGGATACCCAACCAGCTTATAACATTGTGNCTCAACAAATATACCCAGGTCATCCGAGAGAAATCATCCACAATAGTAAGAAAGTATTTACATCCATCAAATGTATCATGTTTATATGAACCAATTGAAAGGGTTTTGTACTGCTTTCAGAAGTAGAATTAGGGAATGTAACTCTAGCTTGTCTTGCAAGTGGACATACTATACAACGAAAACTTTCTAAATTGTTACAATTTCCTAATTCTGTAATGAACTTCATCTTATTGATAGGAACATGTCCCAGCCTTCTATGCCATAAAGGAACTGAAGAGTTTGTCACTACTCCTGCCAATTGTCTGCAACCTTCAACATTTGAAACCTCCAAATAGTAAAGACATTGTCTTTGCTTACCAATCAGCTTCACCTTCCCATTTGATTGGTCCTGAATTATACAGTGATCATGATAGAAAGTTACTGAGCAGTTGAGATCCTTTGTAAGTTGTGAAATTGAAACTAAACTATATTTGAAATCAGGTATGCAAAGAACATTAGATAATTTGTTTTCAGCATTTAACTCATATATACCAGTATGAGAAGCAAGTGAAATTGCACCATTAGGTAGTGAAACAGAATTCACTTGATCCATTTTTGCAACTTGGGTTAATAAATTTAATTGTGAAGTCATATGGTTACTTGCCCCTGAATCAATTATCCAACTAGTTTTTTCTTGAAAACTTAAACCAAGAAAATTACTTGCCATGTTGGCAGCTATATCAGATCCAGTTTCTTTACTTAACAGCTTGATGATCTGACTATATTGTTCCTTTGTGAACATTTGTCCTTGACTATCAGATTCCTTATCAGAAATTTCCTTCACCTGATCTGAATTTGAAACCACATTGGCAGAGTTTTGAAACTTATTTTTGAACATAAAATTGGATGGATACCCAACCAGCTTATAACATTGTGTCTTGCGGTGTCCCAGTTTATGACAATACTCACATACTATGTTAAAGTCCTTTTTTCCTTTAGCATATTGCTGTTTAGATGTTAAGAAAGCAACATGATCAAATTTTACAGAAATAACAGTCCCATGTCTTTGTTCTTCTTCAATAATCATGGAGTATGCTTGATTAAGTGTTGGAATTGAAGACATCATCAGAATTTGAGATCTAGCAAGATGGAAAGGCTCATTGAGTCACATTAAAAATTTGTATAACTTTTGCTGAACTATATATTCTGAATAATCCTTCAACACATCAAGAACTGGAAGAGGTGGTGTCATTCCTTCAATCTCTTCCCACAAAAAATTTAGACGAGTGAAATATTCAGCTACAGACATAGTACCATGCATGATTGTATATACTTGACTCTGTAAAGTGTAAACCCTGGTTCCATTAACTTTCTCGAATCTTTCTTTGAGTTCTTTCCAAACCGAAGAGGGATTTCGTGAATAAGCAGCATTACTTAACAACCCTTTTGCAACAGTAGATGCTATCCAAGAAATGACCAATGCATTACATCTCTTCCAATGAGAATGCAATTTTTGATCAAACGAGCTCATTGGACAAGTACCATCAAGAAAACCCTGCTTGTTTTTCCCTAACATAGCATTGTAAAAAGCACTACTCCAAGATCCATAATTCCCAGCATCAACCAATTGATGTGGAATGAAGATTGCACCTGGACTATCCGAGGCACTAAGATAAAGAGGACTCATCGAGTCTATCATAGAAGATGAAATGCCAGAAGAACTTGATTCAGAAGCCATTAATCAACAAAAGAAATCAATATGGCAACATATCGGAGAAATCCTGACGAGTAGATGATACAGAAAAAACCAGCAGCAGAGACAAAGAATAAGAATCACGAACTATGAAGGTATAGATTATAAATAGTACAAGGAAAGGTATACTATGTTAGATCTACTCTGATACCATGTTAGAATTGGTCCTTCTTCTTCTTCTTTAACTCACTGCTCCAGTTCATGATTCAAGGAAAGAGTACAAGAACATTTGGGGGAGAAGAAAAAAATCCCTTTCATTACTTTTCTGGTAGTTTTCTTTTGATCGAGAGAGCTTACATACAATTTAAAAACTTTGTTTGCTATTTATACATCTCAACATCTACGTACACTTATGGTTATATGTCTAGATGATTCTAGAAGATTCCCTCACAGTTGCAAAACCTGATATGCTGCAATGTATCAGACTGCTACAGTAACCGTATCAGTCTGCTACAGTGCCCGTATCAGTCAATAGCAAATTTTGATTCCAACAATTATTCAAGGGATAAATGTGATTATTTCAATAGATTAATTATTTCTTAGAAGTATGAGCCGAGTATAAGCATTGTTGAAAGTTGGACATGCGTCCCTTAAAAAAAGCACTATTTATGATTTTATTATTATTGACAATTTTATCTCTCATTATTTTATGGGGGTAAATCACCTTGTTTATCATAATAAAGACGGAATGGACTCTATTCAATTATGATTATGATTACAATATTCAAAATTATATAAGGTTTAAAATAATGATTGATTATGACTAGAAAAAAGATAAGTATTTGTGTTATAATTAAACTATTATCATCAAATCTTAATTATTTTAGGAAGTTCTAATCATATCCATATTAATCCCAAGGACTCTTACTTCTAATTCCATAAAAATTCTTCCTTAAAAAGTCTTAATCCTATTCAAACTTATCTATAAAGTGTCAATCCTATCCAAACCTATTTCTAAAGAGTTTTAATCCTATCCAAACTTATCTCTAAAAAATCTTAATCTTATCCAAACATTCTTAAAGATTAATTATTTGCTAGTTCAAACTCTATTTAGAAAAATTTTATTTTCTATAAATAAATTCAAATCCCTCATCTTTTCATAATTTGGCACATCTCTCTCTCTCTCTCTCTCTCTCTCTCTGTGTGTGTATTACCCAAATAAGTTGCCCCAAGTCTATGACACATGGCAAACTCTCATTCCACCCCAAAACCCACTCAAGTTATACTATAAAAACCCATTTTTCTATCATCTTCTCTCTCATATGAATTTGAGAGTCTCTCTTCTTGTTTGTATCACCAAGAGTCCAAGAAAAACCTGCTCAAGCTCATCTTCTTGCTGGATTGCAGCTGAGGGAGAAGGAAGAAGAAGCCAAGGAGAGAAGAAGGGAGAGGAAGGGGCTGCTGTGATTTGAAGAAGGGAGGAAAAGGGCACCAAAGAATTGGGGATTTGCCTTCAAGGAGGTATGTAAAGGGAATCCATTCCTTTCCAAGTTAAATTTTAATTAGCTTTGTTCTATGATGGACAATGATGTGAGGAAAGGAAGAAGAATTAGGGATTAGAGTAAGAATCCTCATTTTTGCCATGTTCATACCTAGGATTAAGTTCAATGCATTATGTTTAGACTTATGAATCAAAGATGAATCGTATTGAATGTTTCATGCCATGATGTGTGTTGTTTTATGTTCAATTTTATGTTAAAAATGATCTAGAACGAACACTATCCGAACCTAGGGCGCCGAAATCAAAATTTTATATAAAGAAAGAGAGGAAAAACAGACGGGAGTCGATACGGCTGGACCGAAATTCTTTCGGAATGAAAGATACGGCTGAATGACTCGAGCTGTATTGATAGATACGACCGTATCGATCAATACGAGCAAGCCGTATTGATCAATACGGGTCGTATTGATCAATATGGTCAGTGTGTATTGTCCAATACGGGCAATTTACTCTTGATGTGTAAAGTTTCGTATTTTAGTTTATTTAAGATCTGTTTATTCCTACGCATACGTCTCTAAGAAGGAAGATAGATGTTAATTTTTTTTCTCACATGAAATTAAGTATGTTAAATACGATGTTGTGATGTTTGACAATAACCTAGATGTGAAATGTATGCTCAGTCGTAACTAGGTTAAAAGATGAACCATGTGATGCTTGGTTGATACTTGATGTATTGTAATTAAAAGATGGATTAAGACAAGTCTAAGCAC
>LTAE01002673.1:0-42278 GCA_001647135.1 Pontederia paniculata | reverse complement strand
AAGTAAAGATATTCATGTCTAAAGAAGCATTATGTTGATAATGCTAAGTATGGTGCATTATATCAATAATGTCAAGTAAAGTTAAGATGAACTTATACTGCATTATATTGATAATGCATAAGCAAGATAAGAAAGAAAGTAAAAGATGAAAGCTAGGCTTCAAGTTAAGTCATTGAGCATAATGAGCTAAGATGCTAAAATAAAGTAAAGATGATGATCATATGTTGATCATAAAATTGGGTTAAGAACCCTATGATATGCTCTATGCTATGTATGATGTTTATATGCACGACATGCCGGTCTTTGCATATATGAGTATGATTCGTCCATTTTTTCGACCTTTACATAGTCTAACGGGATGAAAGTCCCCTGCTTCTGGATCATGTAGGTGAGAAGTAATTGAGATGCTTATAAGACGATGACGCTGCTCATGATGGCCAAAGCACATGATAAGTAATGGACTGGTCTTAGAGTCAAGTTATGCTATTTTATTTATCCTGTTTATCATGTTGTAAAGACTATGTATCGCCTTCGGGCACGTTCATGTATGTTAAGTTAATGTCAAGTGACCTTTATGGACAAGTTGTACGTTTAAAGTTCATGTCTTGGATTATGTCATCCTTTAATCAAGTTTATGTGTCTTCCGCTGATTCATTTATTTGTCATGATCTTATCCATCTATGCTGATTTTATTCAAGGTCAATTATAATTCATTTGTCATCTTTGAGTTCTTATGTATATTGACCATAATTGTCAATGGTCAAGTCAAAGTTCAATTTCACGTAGCGCCTCGGAGACCGCTCCGAGCACGTGGCGAACGTCGATTCGTCCATGTGGCAGGACACGTTTTTGGGGCGTTACACTCTCTCTCACACACATTATCTTATAGTCCACAACCCAAATACCGGTAGAGGAGGATCAACAGTTATGCAAAAAGGATAAAAGAAGATAAGAGAAAGTAGTAGGTTCGAGAAGAATAAGAATATGTATGTGAGTTTAATAGGATTCAATTTGGATATGAACTATTCAATAGATTAAGGCATGCAAAGAGTTAACTAAGGATTCATTATCATATGTATTTAAGAAAGATATTCTTCTATCCAAAATTTGTAATTGTTGATTTTGCGTAGATTTTCATCATCCCAAAAATCTGAAAAAAAAGAGAAATATTAGCTCTTGAAGTCTATTTTTCATAGAATCAAGAATTAACTCAGTCAAAGTTATAGATATGAAGTTACTAACAAAATATCAACATGTTGTCAAACTATCATAGATAACAGCGAAACAAATTTGTAAAATATATTAAAAATAGTATTAACTAGATAAAAATATAATATTTTAGGGTTCGCTAGGTTTAATTGCTATATTGTAAAGCAACTAGAATTTCTTGAAAATGATATCTGTAGATAAAGTTAAAATTATAACAAGCTTCAATTATAGAAGAGCAAGTAAGAAATTTAGTTAGTGACATTGTCATATTTATTAAGGGATGGATCCATAAGAATTAAGTTCTTGGAATTTCATAGGTTAGACTATAAGATGTCCTCTTTGTAAGAAAAATAGGGTTCATTTGAAGTCCATATTATTGACCAAGTAACAAAGTAACTTAGTCCAAGTAACAAAGGTTGCAATTTCATAATTTCCCTGATTATTTTATTTGAAGATGATTTGACTCTTTTATCTCTTTTCTACTAACATTTGTATTAATTAAATTTCAAATATAGTTAAATCGGCTAACAAGATAAAAGTCGAAAAATTGATTATAGTCAAGTGTGCTGATTATAAGAGATTATTGCATAACATTAGAGGGGGAAGTAGTGTAGCTGTGGAGGCAGTGAAATTAACCACAGGTCATCAGACCACTATTCCTATTGTACAAGCTCACTCCTTGTGCAACGAAAAGAGTTTAGTCAAAAAGATGCAATCCTTCCTTAAAAGAGGGCACTTGTCATAGTTCGATTCATCTCATTGACCACCTTGGCATATCCTAAATAAATGAAGAGCTCTTCTTAGGATAACAATCATAAAAATGGAAAGAGTTCAAAATCTAATCCCATCCAAAGTATTGTGTTTATATAAAAGACGTAGTACAACACATTAAAAATAAAATAATGACATAGTTGAAACTAAAGTAAAGCAAAACATCACAAAGTAAAACAAAGTATTGTATCATTGATATTTATTAATATTTATGCATAATTATTTATATTATGAGTATCATATTCAATTATTTTATCACCTTACGTATTGATCGTACATCATAACTTATGGGAGAATCATCTTTCCTGCGTGTGAATCTTGCGTGTAATTGATCCTACTAGGTGATGATGGTGGTGTACATGGCGTTGAATACTCGTGACAACGTTAGATTGCTCATGGCATAGTCTCTAATTAGCACTCTTTTATAATAGTAGAGTTGTATTAGTTATTTCTTACGTACTGATATTAGTTTTATTTTAGAGGCCTCATACCTAGTTTTAGGCTTCCTCACTTATAAAACTTAAAATTGATTTTCCTTGCTTTCCACAAATTTTATTTATGGTCAAAATCAAAGTAACATTTAATTTTTATAGTACCTCCTAGAGTACATAATTGTCATGGAAAGAATATATTTTTTAGGGCGAGGTGTAACTAGATTTTCTGAATTACTTGGAAAAGATAGGAGGAACAAACACAGGTACGATACAAAATTCTGTTCCCCATCCAAACCCTTCGAAACGGGTTCATGTAATTAGTAATTACTACATCTGCAGACCAACAAACTGATATCACGTACAATTAAGTTGTAGGTATACATACATAATCATAAGTATGTAACAACATTAGATCGATCGATCGATCAGTGAAATTACAAAGATACATGTAAAGTTTCAAAGATTAATTGCGGATCGGGAAATTTCAGTTTATATTCAAATAACATCTTTATAGGTGAAAAAGAAAATAAGATCATAGCTGGTTGAGGAGACAACTTGCAGTGTAATGGAATGCAAATCTTATTCCATGATTTAATATTTTATGAGCTTTTTTCGCTTGTTAAATGCATATATATACTTGTCCTGATACATGATATATATGCAGCCTTTCGCATGATTTCTTAGAATTATGATACTGAACAAGTGAACATGGCAGCTTGTTGTATAAAAAACAAAAAGAACAATATGTGCTAACCATGCACCCAATTGGATTACAGCTCGATATCTCAGAATACAATATACAGAAAAACATCGAAAGAAAATAACGTATTAAATTAACGTAATATAAGCCAACTCATGCCTCACTGCACACAGAAGGACTGTGTATCTATATCTTTTCCTCCACTATCAAGCATGCACAAATTTCAAAACCATTACAGGTTCGCACGACCTTGCTGGGATCGGACATGAAAGGAATGTTCATACATTCTTCTCCATCTCTTGTTGATCTATATATTTAGGTCTGCTCCAATTCCATCATTGCAGTGGTTGCACTTAATCTAGAAGAGGCTATACTCATAAATCCAACATGAGCTCAGGCATAAAAGATGGCGAGTCAGCGGCGATGGCGGCGAAAGGCATTCATATGCCACATGGCCCGCATCCCAACGCTTATCCCGCAGCTGCAGGGCCTGCTCCCGGTGCTTACCCCCCTGGCCCTGCTCCACCAGTGGCGGCGCCTCCTAACTCATATGCCCTCCAAGAACAAGTATGGTCCACGGGGCTGTGCGACTGCATGAATGATGTTGGCAACTGTAAGCTCGACCATGTTGATCTTATTGCTATTTTTCGTTGTCATGCATCTGTAAACTAAAGCTTCGATGCTAACGTGGGAGAATCTAAGCATATATCCTTGCACAGGTTGCATTACCTGCTGGTGCCCGTGCATTACGTTTGGTCGCATTGCAGAAATCGTCGACAGGGGATCAACTTGTAAGTTCCAGTTTTAATGAAAAATCCACATGTAGCATTTTTTTTACGTTATATATATGCATGCATGATTTCACGATCAGCTTGCGGAGTGAGCGGAGCAGTTTACGCCGCGATCATGTACTTCACCTGCTGTCAATGGATATACTCGTTCGCCTACAGGACCAAGCTCAGAGCTCAGTACAACCTACCGGAATCGCCCTGCTGCGACTGCTGCGTTCACTACTGCTGCCAGCACTGTGCCTTGTGCCAAGAGTACAGAGAGCTCAAGAACCGTGGCTTCGACATGAACATAGGTCCTCCACCTTCCATTGCTTTAATTCTATATATACATTGCCATTATCTTAATTAGTTTTGTGACATATGTAAACTAAATAAGATTGCTGAGGTTGAGTTGGTGCACGCATGTGTGCAGGTTGGCAACTAAACGTGCAAAGAGCGAGCGGAGGCATGCAGCCGCCGATGATGCAACCAGGCATGATGCGCTGATTAATTATATTAACTAAGCAGCGTAGCGACATGAGTGGAGGGTGTATGATCATGTTTCTATTTAGATTTCGTTCGAAAATACATATATGATCTTGTTTTTAACGCATTGGTTAATTCGCGTGCTAGTTGTCATGGCTTCGATCGTGTATTGCAATTAGCTTTCATGTTAGATCTTCTCGTGGTTTAATCTGAATGTCAAAGTGTGTACAGCATATGGATTGGATAGAGTTTACCTCATTCATGCCAAGTCCAAACGCGGTTGCCTTTCATTTTAGTTTTATGGCCAGAGGTAATGGAATGCACATACACTCATATTCTTTCATTTTATTAATTAGACGAAGATAAAATAATATGCACTCATCAAAATCGTCTGATCATTTAAAATAATATACATGATTAAAAGTCATGATCATTAAATTAATAAAAAAAATCAAAACAGCTTGATCACGATTATAAAATAATAATTATTATAATTACGGTATTACTAATTAATAAATAAATATTGAATCGATGAAACTAATAAAAATAATTTTATACACCCATAACCATATCTTGATGACTAGAACTTCAATGCATTCCCACGAGCTGTCATCTTTTTTTAATGTACAACGTGGTTTGCTGTTTAATGCGGGATATATGGCACAGAGAATGAATTGGTATCGCCCAAAACAATAAGGGCCTTTTCAAATTATTTAACTCCCTCGAATCAACGTTTTTTTTTCAAAAATAATTCCTAAACTTTGATATTATATAGTCACTTACCACTCCATGTATTTTTTAAATACACCCACTTCACCTGAAACAAGTAATAGTATCAACTTTTACTATTATCTTTTTTTCACATTTATTAAATTATCTTTTTACCTTAACAAATAAGTTATAGAAAAAAAATTACAAAAATGAAAATTTATTGGGGCAATCCCGAACGCTCGTGTTCAACAAAGGGAGCTTCCATTGAAGCTCAACTTTGCTATTTGAAGCTCGTGTTCAACAAAGGAAGCTTTAAAAGATTATTTATTAAATATAATGCAATGGAAAACATAACATTGTTAGCCTCTTAGGGTGAAATGAAGACGTTCGAAAAGTTTAAGAGAGGTGTGTGGTTAATATTAAAGTTTAGAGACTACATTGATGAAAGCCATAGTTTAAGGGAATAAACAGAAAAGACTAAAAAATAATGCAATATTTAAAGTCACGCTGAAATAATGTTTAAAAAAATTGAAAACTCTAAAAAATTAATAGACCTTAGTTAATCATTCGATAAGAAGGCTCGATTGAGCATATTAACTCAATTAATCAATTTTGATTAATTAATAAATAATTATTCAATTAACAAATATTGATTGGGAATTTAATTATTGTATGAAAATATTTTTTTTTGGCCAAATATAACGATTTAATCGATCTATAAACATAAAATGCCATAAATGAACATAAATATAATTATATATTTTACATTATATATATATATATATTGCACAATTCTTATAGTAATATAATATTGCTAATAAATTATATTTATTTTAAATATAATTTATTAGCAAACTAACAATAATTTAATTGTAATTTTTCATAAAAAAACAAACTAACAATAATTTAATTCTAATTTTTCATAAAAAAATAAACAAACTAACAATAAATCAAAGTCTTGTGGATAAGAAAAATAATATTGAGAAAAATGTGGTTTATTAGAAATAAAAGTTATGTGGTATTAGCCATATTTTGACAAAATATATTTTAGCAATCGAATACATAGTATATTAGAAATCAAATATGTAAAATATTTGATGTTGGTGAAAATTATTTATAAAATTGTCGCTTTTAGTCTTTAAACTCTATTTTAAAAAATATTTACATATAACTCATTCAATTTTTTTGTTAATATGTAATGCACAATGCTCGAGATATAGCTAAACTCACTTAATATTTAATGATATTTTTTTCTGAAATTCAAATTTATAACTAATGGTTATGAATGTTTAATTATCTATCTCAAATCATCTTTGTTTTTATATTCATTACACACTGTCACATGTCATTCGTTGACAACTCTTGGATCATAACTCGGATTTTAAGAAAAAAATATTTTTAATAAGAGGTCTATTGAAGTTTGAACATATGACATCTCAATACTATGTTTGGGTAAGAAGATCGCGAGCTCGTTAAAATTAACAATGAAAGCATTATTTTTTAGTGATACTAAAGAATGACACTTTGCGTATTGGTTAATACGTGTTTGTGTTTGTGAATACCGTAAATATGGGGATCTCACATAGTAATGAAAGATCTAATCCACAAGGAAGACTATTAAGTATTAGAATTATGTGACTTCAATATGATATCTAAAAGATTAGTGTAATAGTGAAAGTATACTAAGAGTTAAAACTAGGAAGTGAAATTAATCCGATAGTTAAATACTATTAGAATGGCCGGGCCAGACGCCTGACAATGCTTGGGTTCACAGGGTCCGTATTGTGCCAAGTCCAAAGTTTGGTCGGGCTATGCCAATAATTCCATCTCTAATCGATTACTTAATATTTTTCTAAATATATTCATACATGGCTTAATATAGGGGTTGTTTGGATCGAGTAGTTTTTTTACATAAAAAAATATTGTCCAATGCTTTTTGGCGTTTTTTTATTTAAGAATTTTTTGTCATTTTTTTGGATGTTTTTCGAGGCTCTATGTTTTTTTTAATTTCACATTTATTATAATATTAAGAAAACTTTTATTCTATAAATTTACAAAAATAGCTTATTTTATAGTTTAATATCATCAAGTTCATACTATATTTTTTTAATATGTACTTACATATGATTGAGCAATTTGTTATATTTTAGATAAAAAATATTTATTTAATATTAATTAGAATTTATGTTAAAGAACTTAATTTTTTTTAGCATTTTTAGAGTTCGATTTTAGATTTGCTTGAATGCAGCTTCTCCATGTGTAGCTTAATTATTAATGTGATGTTCCATTCCTCTTTCTATGCGTATATATATATATATATATTATAAAGCTTGCCCTAAGACCATTTTCAAGAAGTTCTATCGTTCAACCATTCAATTTATCTATTTTCACTTTTTTTATTTTTTGTCATTAAAAATATGATAAGGTAGGTGAACTCATTAATGATCATTAATTTCTACTATGATCTTATTTATTCTCATAACATTCTTACTACATTTAATATTGAAGTGTCCACTTGATTTCTAAAGGTTACATAAAATATAATTATATTCAAAAAGTACACAAAAAAATCAAAAATTATGGACATAAAATATTTTATATATAAAGATATTAAGACCAAAATCTTTTATATATATATATATATATATATGGGTTCAACGTAGGTGTTCCCTACTTAAATAGGAAGCACCATGCTCCCTACATTTTTAACCGTAGGATGTTAGATCTACGGTGGATATTAAATCTTCTCTCTCCTACTTTTTTTCTCTCTCCTAAATCAAGTCACCATAGATCTCACATCCTACGGTTTAAAATGTAGGGAGCATGGTGCTCCCTACTTAAGTAGGGAGCACCTCCATTTTTTTCTATATCTATATATATATATATATATAATGGAAGTATGTATCGCAGTTGAATATAGATTTTTTTTTCTAATGATTAACGTTTTGAGGAAATGATGACTTTCTTTGTAAGAGGACTTGTCAATGATTTAACTAATGGTGATGCATTATTTGATATTATTTTACTACTAAATAATAAGAAATCAGTAGCAGTCAGTGAACGTTATATTAATAATTAAGATGGATAGAGTTACTGATAAATATGCATTTATAATAATACAGATTTGGCTAAAGAGAGTAAATAATTTATAATAAGAGTGTTAAATGTAATTCATGAAAGTTTCACATAATTAGATACAACATGCAGAAACCACCCGACCCCCCTCCGCTCTCTCATCCCTCGCTCCCTCATCTGCTCCTCTCTTCACCCTGATTGAGGAGGTCATCATTCAGGAAACAGATGTTGCGAGAGGAGCTCAAGAGCTGCGTCATGGGGCATTTCTTTGGGTCACCGGCGGACATTGACACCCTGAAAGCAGAGCTTCCAAAGACTTGGGATCTCAAGGCTACTTTCAGGCTTCACAACATGGGTAACTTCTACCTAGTTTTTTTTTTATTTTAAGAGTTCTGATGACTTGCGACATGTGTTAACAGGTGGCCCTTGGAATGTTGGCAGTGCGATCCTTCATGTCACCAAGGCGAAGCCATTTTCCGTCTATCAGAGGACCAGATCTCCTCAGCACCGGTGTGGATTCAACTGCTAGGGCTATCCTTCGAGTTTAGCAGCCTTGACTCCATTCTTAAGATTGTGAAATCCTTTGGGGAACCTTTGAAGGTGGACGAGTACACGCTGAAGTGAGAGAAATGTCACTTCGCTAGAGTCTGCGTCGACCTTGATCTCGCTCAGCTTGTGAAGCAGGGGGTCTGGGTGAGGACTCCTGATGGCAGCCGGTACTTCCAAAGGGTAACCTATGACAACTTACCGCAAATCTGTTCAACTATGGATGGATCGAACATCAGATTGCAGCCTGCCCGGAACACCAGATCCACTCCGGCGACTTGGAAGACCACCAACAGAAATCGAGGACGACAACCACTGTGGATCCCCAGCTGACAAACAACTTGAAGCAGGAACTATTGTACGGAGAGTGGATACGTTCCTTCCCCCCAATGACGACCACGGCCACTGTCTGCAATTGAACCGGCCAATAGACGTAGTAGGGGTGCTACCTTGAACTCGGTTTAGCCTTCTAGACCGGACACCAGGAACACTTTTAGTGCCCTAGCCCTATTGAATCTAACCACTCATCTTTTCATCCTGACGGCTCACCTATCTCGTTGCTGCATGTTGGAGAGAACAACTCGCAAGGGGACGCATGTGATCCCTCTGCCAACAGTAGCCCACGTGACAAGGAGTGCCCCTCGAATGTCGACATCCCCCACCCAATCTCGGCGGCACGTGACGGGCAACGAGTTCTCTCACAAAAGCGTACGAAGGCACAAGATGGGGAGCGTCTCCGAGATGTTGACATTTCCCACTCATGGCCTCCACTAGCTACAATCTCGGCAATCAACAGTCATATCTCAAAAATCAAAAATTTCTCCTAACAAGCAAACACTCTCGTCAGCCGCAAGAAGCTCTAAATCTACGGTGAGGGCTTAAACTCTCATTATTTAGATACTGACTCTGTTTCAACCTTGCAGGACGTGTGCTGTCAGACGTAAGAGGCTACACACACCCTTCACTTATGAAGATCCTCTTGTGGAACTTCAAAGGGGGCTTTAGGAGCAAGGTCAAGGATCTGCTGGCCGAGCTAACATGCACACATCAGTCGGACATTATCGTTTTAATATACTCTATAGGTTGGATAGTTGCTTAATTAATAATCATTGGTTACTAAAATTCCCAAATCTTATCCTGCATATCCTGGAAAGGTGTGCATCATACCACGCACCTATTATCTTTGATACTAACCATACTAAAAGGAAACCTAGAACCTTTAAGTATGAGCATTTCTAGTTCGATTATCAAGAACCATGAAATATTGTTACCACTGAATGGAACATGGCTAAAGCTACTAATCCAAATCTAACAATTCAACAAGATCTAAGGGCAATTAAGTACAAAACCTTGTAGTGGAATCATAACAGTCTAGGTCATTTGGAAAAAATGCTACAAAATGCAAAGATTAGTATCCAGAAACTATAGGACAAAGATCTTACCACGCCCCTAACTGACTCAAAAGTAAAAGCACTCAGATCCTTCTACAATCAGCATGCAACCCTCCTCAGACAAATAAACATAAAATGGTGGAGTAAATCACGAGTAAACTGATTAAAACATGGGGACAAAAACACTTCCTTCTTTCACCTATCCACCATAGTCAGACACAAGAGGAATCAAATCACATCCATCACTAATGCCCTGAGAAATCATATCATAGAGGAAAACTCCATTAGGGAAGTCTTTACTAATCATTATAGAAACTTATGGCACTCTGACCCCCTACCTTTTATTCAATTAACTGACTGGCCAGCACTCCTTGGCATCTCTGATCAGTGGAAAAATCACCTTACTGCCCCCGGTCACTGATAAAGAAATTAAGGACTGTATATGGTTTATGCCCTCGAGTAAGGCCCCTGGGCCTGACGAATACACTATTGAGTTCTATAAGCAATACTGGGACACTTTAGGCCAAGATGTGATTAATTCAATCAAAAAATTCTTTAGCTCTAGGCTCATGCCTCAGGGATGGGACATTACTTCTCTTATATTCATTCCAAAGACAAGCTAGCCCAAGCTGGTTACTGATTATATATAAACCATTGCACTCTGCAAAGTCTTATATAGACTACTTGCAAAAATTCTAGCAAATAGACTAAAATTCACCTTGGACAACCTTATTGATCCCTGCCAACTAGCTTTCATAGCTAAAAGATCAATTCAAGATAATATCCTTACTGCACAGGAACTTGCACACTCAATCAATTCAGGCCGCATCAAACATTTTATCTTAAAAGTTGATATGGAAAAGGCTTTTGATAAGTCTCTTGGACGGCAATTGAAAATGTCTTGATTCTGATAAACTTCCCAAGTTCTTTCATTTCTTTGGCCAAAAGCTGCATTTCATCCCCCAAATTTACATGTTGTATCAATGGCGTACCGTCTCGATTAGGCAAGGAGACCCTATCTCCTCTTATCTATTTATAATGATCTCTCAACTCTTCTCAACCCCCACGAATCAAGTTGTGGCTCAAAGAATCATTAGACCTTTTACCATCAACTCTTTCTCGATGAGTCACCTTTTTTATGTAGATGACATGTTAGTATGCCTTGCAACCACCTATTCAAACTAGAAAGCCCTGAAGGTCATTTTCAATATGTACGAAATGTTTACAGACCAACACATAAACCTATATAAGTATGAACTTTTTCTATCCCCTAAATTTAATTCGAGAAGGAGATCAAAGATAATTGAGATCATGGGGATAAAGACTAGAAAATTCCCTATCATCTATCTTGGAGTTCCAATATCCTTCAAGTACCTAACCAAAAATGAACAATCCTTCGTTCAGAACAAGATATAAAATAAATTAACTGGATGGAAAACAAAAACTCTAAACTATGCTGGCAAGACTACACTGATTAAAGTTGTCTTAAACTCTATACCTATTCATGTCTTATCCTCAGTTTATATCTCAAATGGGGTCATTGAATCACTAGAAAGACAATCAAGAAAATTCTTTTGGTTCACATTAGGAGAAAGATCAGACCTACATCTGACCACAATTCGGAATCATAAATACTCTGGGGTTTGGGCATTAGAATTCTCCATCATCTTAAACTCCCTACAAAGGAACTGATACACAGACTGGATCATTCTATCTCTCCCACTTGTACCCTTTGCGGCCTCAACGTTGAATCTGTTGCCCACCTTTTTTTTCTTTTGCCCTGTTAACACCTTAGGTCCTGAGGGACTCCCCACCATTGATCCCTATCCGGGTTAGGTGGGAGCCCCCTCCTCCAGACTGATTCAAACTGAACACAGACGGGTCTTTTATAAGACCCGGGGAGGACGGGGAAGCAGGTTTCACTATACGTTCTAATTCGGGGTGTCTGATTTGTGCAGGGGCATTACACGGTAGTTTCGGATCGGTCTTAAAAGCAGAAGCATGAGGACTACGCAAAGAAGAGGGTCTGCGCAATATTGAGATAGAATGTGACTCAGTCTGTCTCCTCCAAATTATCAACAAACACGAGAATTGTCCATGGCGCGTACGAAATGTAATTCTGGACTTCTGAAGTTATTTAACACACTTGAATCTTTTGTCATTAAACACATACCGCGAGACGAATCAAGCCACGGATTTTTTGGCTAACTTAGGGAGAACCAGTAGATTGACAATTTTTTGGCAAGTGCGGCCACCTCATGACCTCCAAAATATTTTGTATCAAGACCTTCGATGCTTTTATTCAGTGAGATAAGCATTTTCCTTTAAAAAAAAAGAGTGTTAAATGTATAACAGTATGTATGAATGCAAAGGTTAAATAAAGACGCTAAGTTTGCGAAACGCCATTTTGAATAATAATAATAATTAATTAATTTGGTAAAAAAAATGTGCATATTTATCTATGCACATGCGACCATATTTTAAATTAAATTATGTGTAACTTTAAATTAAAAAGTGCTAGCAAAACTGCTACTATTTTTTTATTCTTTTTTTTTGTTTCTTTGATATATCTCACCATTCACAAATCTATTTGTGAAGAGGCCAATTTGCTGAGATCGCTTGGTATGTTCAGGTTGGGAACTGAACATACAAAGAGGGCAGGGGGAAGGCGCGCAGCAGCCGCCGGTGGTTCAAGAGGGCATGATGCGTTGAGTATAGCCGGCGACATGACCGCGCCGAGTGGGGAATTTGTGATCGGTGTCGATTGATGATTTTAATGTTTATGGCCACGTCTTTCTCGTTATATATGTTGCTAAATTTAATCTGTTTCAGTTTTGAGTGTTTATAGTGACATGCATCATGTAAGTTGTTTGCCTTTTCATAATCTCGAGTCTAAACAAGTCAGTATATTTAATATATTATTTAAATTGTTCGATGGCCGTGGTAATAACATTACCGGAAGTTGTTCAACAATGCAAGCTAGCAGGGCCGAGAGTGGTGGCGCTCAATTTTTTTTTTCCGAGTTAAAAATCATTTAAGTGGAGAAAATTTTATCCTCTAATAGGTCACTTTTTTCGGATTATTTTTTAAAATAGATAACATTTTAAATTTTAGATAAAAGAATATAATAGTAAATGAGTTATAATATAAATATACTGATACTAAGGCAAAAACATAGAAATTAACCCCTCAAGTTTGAGCGAGCACACGGCAGATCAGTGCTTCTAAAGAAATTGATTACAAAAAAAATCAGCAGCAACAAGAATAATGGAATAAAGCGTCCGCATTTCACTGCTACAGTTATATTTCCTAGATCCCCTAGTTTGATCTGCTTCATCCTAATTGATCACACAAACAAAACGCCTGACCATGCAACACTATTAACTATAGGATACCCCAGCAAAGGTATCAGAGATAGCCATGTTTTCTTCTACCCAAGATGAACACTGCCAACAATCCAAGCGTACTCTGTTATCTTCTCAGATTTATGAAACATCAATCAACTGTTAGTGGCGCATCACAGCTGTGGCCAACTTCCACACTTCACCATGTTTACAGGAATGGTACGCA
The DNA here is from genome assembly GCA_001647135.1 of Pontederia paniculata. Classification (NCBI taxonomy): domain Eukaryota; kingdom Viridiplantae; phylum Streptophyta; class Magnoliopsida; order Commelinales; family Pontederiaceae; genus Pontederia; species Pontederia paniculata. The sequence continues at coordinate 28,615 of LTAE01002673.1, read as the reverse complement.
ATCTCAAGTTACCTAGTACAATCATCTCACCAATTGTTGTCCACTGTACATGCAAAATACCCCATGAGATTTCACAATATCCATCTATTTCTTATTCTTAGCAGGAAAAAGTACACGTCTAGTCAGCCATAACCTGAGGAATGTCCATGCACAGCCTTCCCACACTGACCTAATACTCCCGGCCTACAAATTTACAGACTATCAGCATCCATCTCGGAACATTAATTGATGAGAAATGCTAAATCCTCCTAACCAATCCTCCTAACCATCCTCCTAACACTCACATGTTAAAAAAACCAAATAAAGTTAATAAAATTACAAGTGTTGCCATTGTGAGAGGGTAGGAGGAAAATTAGGAGGATGGTTAGGAGGATTTAGCATTTCTCTTAATTGATAGTTCATGTAACCTGTTACCGCTGATCATAGCATGGCCAGCCCAGGCACTTGCAGTTATGTCTGAGAATCTCAAACAAGGCATGATCAAATCAGCTCACAAACATCTAGAGCGATTAATCATTAACTATTTACAAGCACCATGATATAATGGCTTAAATTCCACTCGAGATAGAGGAAGAGGGACCATCTCTCAGCTGCTGCAGTGACATTTGCAATGTTCTTTGAAGTGTCTCAGCAATCAATTTTAACCTACCCTGACTTGTATCCACAGTACTTCCATTCGAAATTTCTGTGGTTCTCGCCATTTTCTGCTTGCATCTCTCCCAATCCTCATGACGTGACCAACATGCTCTGCCCCCATGACTTCCTTCCATTCCAAGAAAAGAAACATGGGCATTTTCGCCAAAGAAATACTTGAGTCTCACTGATACACAGTATGGTAACCAAGCAGCTCCACCAGCAGCATTCATGTGAGGTATGAGGGCTGGGTCAAGGACAAAAGTAAGAGCAAAATCCACCGAACTATGCTCTCGATCATGATGGATATTACTTTTTGAACTTGATGTTGTCTCTGAGTTCTCATCGGAAATGAAACCCAAATGATTCTCCAAGCACAACTCTATGCGAGGCCTCTGTGTAGTAGCTATGTCTCCACCATGTGAATGTGACAATCCCTTCTTCCAAGAAATCAGTTTTAAGAACTCACGGAGAACTGAAACAGGAAGAGTAAGAAGCGTAATAAAAGATGCAACTCTAGAAGCATCATATGGCTCAGAGGCAACACGTCTGCTGAAATAATCACATATTTCATTTATTTCTGCTGGTGTTAACTCTTCCTGAGTGTTGGATTGGTTTTGCTGCTGTTGCTGATGGTGGAAGCGCTTTACGCTTAAAACTTGCAAAAGAAGTTGAACTCTGTGAACACTTACAGCAAAGACATAGCCCCTGCAGGTAACAAAGCAAATGTATTTAATAAATAACATAGCAAGTCAACACCTTTATCAATTTCTGGTTACTTGTTTCTTGATAGATTATTAGAGTTCTTTTGTTCACACAAATCCATTAATGTCACGTATTCGCCGCATGATAACTAATTCTTTGAGGTGTACGATACCATAAGTTGTACATGACCTACCGAGATTCTCAATGATGAAAACTGATTGCAGATTTCACAACATTACCATGAATTACACATATAAGCTCATAGTATTCTGCTTGACATGGTTTAATCATTAATGGTTCCCACCATAGACACGTCAAAATCTTAAACTACACACGAATGTTCAATGATTATATAGCAAATGTAATAATAAACCAATGACAAGGATGCACCATGTAATAGATTTATAGAGGCACAAGAAAGAATCAATAAGTGAGCCTCATGACGGAGCAAGTTTGCTCTACCTACCACCAAGTGCAAAAATTGGATCCCGTAGTACTGAATCATTTTCCTTCAAAAAGACATGGGGATTTGTTCTTAGCCTCAGGCCAAAGATATCCAGGTTCAGCTATGTAGATCCTTGTTTTACACTACCCTACATGTATTCAAAAGAAATTTTCTTGCATACATAGTACTCTCACAAATTTTGTTAAGAATAAAGCATCACAGGCAAGACTTGGATGTCCAGTTGGTTATTTGTCCAAAAACCTAGGTTACCCACAAAATAATATGACTAGTTTTTCTGTTGATAACGGGCATGAAGACCTAGGCAGGCCATATTAGCAGGGGATACCATCAAATTGTGTATGTAACTTCACATAATCTAGAACATATATTATAAAATTAGCATTGTCAACAATTAAAAATCTCACACTATAAATTATTGACGCCTTACCCCACAAAAAAACGCAAAGCAGGCTGCTCCTGGTCCAAATTTAATAGTGTCCCTTCATTCTCCTTCAGAATTGAACCCAGTATCTCTTTCAAGAGATCAGGCAACTGTGCGAACAACCACAACACACCAAGATACTTGAGGATGCCGCGTAACACTTTCTTAAGAGCTGCCAGGGGAACCCAACCACCACCGTAACCTCCATCATCTCCAAGCCCAATAAATGCTGTATTCAGTTCTCCCTTCACATGTACTGGGAAACCAGTACCTGGAGATATGCGTAGTGGTACACCAGAGATTCCCTGACTCAGGGCAGTTGAGGCTAGCATTGTAGAGCCAATCCGGTTTATGCCACCACCTATTTGTGTGCCAACACCAATATTTGGTCTGGGTATTGCACCAGCAGATGCAACATTAAGGCGGTTTACTGCAGGTTGAAGTGGTTGGGTGCCTAAACTTGAATTGGTGTTGCTTGCACCAAGTTGTACACCAGTATGAGAAACACCAGTAAAATTCGGTTCCAAAGCATTCAAACCTTGAGCAACATGTTCCATAATGAAAGGCCGAAACTGTGGACATGGCAATGAACCACCAGCTGCTGGCCCTCCTTTTGGAGGTGTGGCAGGCTGCAGCCAGACTTGATCTCCTGCAAAACAACGCATGTCCACAGCAAACTTCTTTCGGTACATGATGCGTATCCAATATGGACCTCGCAGCACAACAGAGACATCAAAAGGCAACAAAGAGCTAGGAACAAGTCCAGGTCCAGCTCTTCCAGCTGCAGACAACACCGTGGCAGCAGTGTGAAGATTCTGACCACTAAGTTGGGCTATAACTGCTGTTGCTGCAGAAACATTCAATGAAGGCTGTAAGGCATTTGATGAAGTATTTGCCATCCCCTGAGGTTGCATAAACGTATTCTGTTTGGGAATAGGGGAATATCCAGCAGACACAGGAACAGGAATTCGAGCCGGACGTATTGCACCACATAAAGCAAGTAAGGGTCCTGCAGTAAGACGGATACAGTCCAAGAAGGATGCAACTTCACCTCCATTTACAAAATCTTCCAGAAACTGCATATAGAGTAAGTTAAATTAAACTTAATAAAAAGCAATCTTACGAAAAAAGAATATTGACATACAGTGAGAATAATGACAATCAATTTTGGGATATAGGTAGATAATAAGAAAAGTTGAATTGGCTATATATGACCTATTCATTCCTATGAATCTCTCCCAGGCCAGTGGCATACATAAATGGAAAGGGAAAACCAAAAGATAAGTGAAGATAAACCAGAAAATACAAAGCTACATCCACTCAACCTTCAACAACTTTCATGCCAACGTGCAGTTTCAATTTGGAAATATAGAAGTAAACAAATTACCTCCTCAAACAAATGTGAAAAGAAATTAAATTATGGTCAAATGCCTCTGATCAAATAAATATGTTTTTTTTGTTAAAGAAACATTCATGGCAAACAAATTCATTTCAAAGAACGTGCTTTCCAGTGAACAGCACAGACCTTAGTGTGTGGCCAAAGTTGATCAGGAGAAATATGCATTGTACAGCCATCTTTATCGGCTTCCCATTCAACAACAAAGTGCACCACAGGCATTGAGCCATAACTAAACCACAAAGTCATCAGGCCGACTGCTTCAATTTTGAAGGTTCTTCTTATTTGTTCCGATAATTTGTCTACTGCTTCATTGCTAACTTTTGATGATGATGTTATCGTTGAGTCAGATATCGTGTTGTTCTCTTCAATCTTATCATCAGCTTTAAGACCAACTAATTTCCGCATTCCACAAACAAATAATCGTGCATTATAAAGTCTTTGCAAGTCTGATACCAATTTCTGAATGCTATCAGATTCAACACTCTTATAACACAAGACAACACCTTCTGCATCGCAATGAATATGTGAATCAACCTCAGATGCATTGGCAAGACGTACACCAGAGCCCCATGTTGTACTGGTACTTGATTTTTGAAGCTCCCACAATTCCCTGAAATGTAGATCATCAATTTTGACATCCCAGCACATTGTTCCAGGTTTCCCAAGACGCAAGCATATGCGATGCCACGTATTATCTGTGGCAAATGGCAACTTCAACCACAAATTAGATGATGGCGTTCGTAAACCGACTTCTTCAACATAAGGAATATCCAATGCATCCATTTGGCTGGTTAATTGAGCATGCTTAATACAAAGAGAACAGTGTCTAACAACATGGAGGAGGACTGAAACAAAAACATTCAAAGAGGTAATGGCATGGTTTGTTTCAGAAAGAAGATGACCAAATGTATATCTGCTAGTTCTGCATGACGATGTTGATGAAGGCAAAGCCAATCCTGCAGAACAAGAGTCAGGTGACTCCAATAGCTTCCTTCGTTTAGATTGTGGAGAAATCCCTTTAGACATTTGAAATGATGGAATCACTGTAAGAATATCCAGGAGAGAGCGTTTTCTTAATTGTTTCTCATATTTACAAGGACCATCATGGTCTAGGTTCGAGAAACCCTGACACTCTGGTGTTTGGCCTGTAAGAAGTGCATCAGCACAATTAATGAACTTAATTTTCCAGTCTTAGATAAACAAAGAAAAAATAGAGCACAAGTAAGTTATATACATCTGATGCATATGCTTCAATATACAATAGAAGATGAGGTAGGTATAGTACCTTTAATTAATCTATCCAAGTTACCAGTTGATGAGCTTTTGAATCTATTTGGGTTCAAGTGCTGGAGAGAAAATGGTCGAATATCATCAAGTGTGCTTATTTCTTTTGAAGGCTCATTTGCAAACTTCAAATGATCATTGTCCATGGTAGGGAACTGACCGACTTCAGAAGAATATGGAGATTTAAGATTACTGAGGTCCTGATCAGATCTTGAAGTGGATAACTTATTAGATGAGCTTCTTATGGGGCTCGAAGAAAGGGAAGTCGTAGCAACATTCTGAGTAGGGAGGTATGCTGCATTACTTGAACTCACAAATCCAGAAGAAAATTTCACAGTATTGCTAGCTTGAGATTGTTGCAAAGGACCTTCCGGTTTAGGTGGGATAATTCCAGATTTCATTCCTGGTTGACTAGTATGAAAAGAACTTACATGAGGTAAAGGAGGCATTTTATAAGATGAGGAACGTTGGTTTCCAGCGGTAAAACTACTTGATGAACCTTTCTCAGACCCAAAAACTTCATCGACGAGAGATGAGAAATTTGATTGTGAACAAGGAAGCTGGAGAGAAATTTCCGGTCGAAACTCGGGGTTAAGTTCATGTTCTGTAATCTGATTAAAGGTTCCCATACTTGACGAAGAATGGAGCCTTTCCCAGTCAAAGAGGCTAATGTTTAGTTCATCATTGATCATTTGCATCTGTCCAATATCAATTTTATTGTAACGCATAAGTTGATTTACATCATTATGAGTGTGGGGCTTTCCATCTGGATCAAGCTGAGATTCTAGCAAATTAAAAACTGGTTTGAAATCCCTATCAACCTGCAAAAGTAGGTAATAGGTATTTGCACAGTGCGGAAAACCCATCAAAAGCATATCTGACCCATGTGAAATGGTCTCAGGGATTTTCAGATTGGATAAATGATCATGAACCTGCAAGTGAAAATACACAACATCTTAGAAAAATAAATGCAATTAAAATCAGAAGTATTAGATGCAATGAATTTCAGGAAAAGAAAGGAACAATTCAGGATTAAAAATACTAAACCACATTATTTGTTTATAGGCATTTCAACTTGCCCAAAGATCAATTTGATTCCAAGTGTAAATACACATCATCTCAGAAAAATAAATGCAATTAAACTCAGAAGTATTAGATGCAATGAATTTCAGGAAAAGAAGGAAGAATTCAGGATTAAAAATACTAAACCACACAATTTGATTATAGGATTTCAACTTGCCCATAGATCAAATTGATTCCATATTTATGACCTTATTCAGAATGACATCTTTCTTTGAGGGCATAATCTTACTTATTTGTTATTGAGCATCATTATTTTTTTTGAAGGGCTATTGAGCACCGTTATTGACTTTTTGAAGGGTTATTCGACAGGAATAAAAGAGTCAAAATCATCAAATGCTTGCGAGAATTAATGAAAAAATTTAGTATACAGAAAACAAAATATCAAGCTGAGGATGAAGCCCCAAAGAGAACAGCCTAGACAAACATGTGGTCTAATACTTCAATTCCATATTTCCCTATGCCAGGCAATAGAGTTAAGAAAGAGCATTCATCGTTGTAGTAATCATACCCCTCAAAAGAATCATGTGGTACTTCTAAAAAAAGGAAGCATTGTAGTAATCATATTACAACCAAAAAGAACCCTTAATTGGTATTATGTTTAATTATTTATCGAAATTCAAATCATGTATGAATAGCAAAAGCAGTAGAACCCAGCTCCAACTCAAAATCTCCAGTGCTGAAATTATCTTCACCCATATTTCAAGATGCTTGTCACATCCTAAGAAGAAGAACAATTCAAGAAATACAAATATACGATCCGTAACTAGCAAGAAACTCCATTAATTAAAATAAAAAGGCAAGAGCCTCCATAATAACACCAGATATTACAGAAAAAGAAAACAGACTTGATAAAAAAGGAGAAACTGATAAAATTTACGATAAGCTTAAATGCATGGTGATTCATAATTGCTGTAAAAGACACTATTTGTCAACATAATAGAAGACGGAAGAATTAAACTAACAATGAACTTTTGGCTGGAGTAAGTGCCACCTGTTATCCTATATTACAATACATATGCAATGGTCTCTGACTTAAAAGATAATAATAAAATTGACAGTCTATACATATTCCATCATGGACCCCTCAAAGAACACTTCCATCATGAAAAAATCACAATTAATCAAACATAAAATAATCATGTTTTGAGAGTCCACGGACAAATAAAGAATCAAAACAGTCTTACCTGTAGCCCCAAAAACCTTCCCGTTGAAGCAAATACATTGAGAATACTCTTGCTTCTTAAATTTGTAAATACATCAGTAGCACTAAGACTTCCCAGGTTTAAAGCCTCTTCGCAGTCAGCAAGTGTCGACGTTGAAAGTATGTTCTTAGAAGATTGAAGAAGAAATTTTCCATTCCTACGTTTCAAGCAATAAACATAGTTATGACGACTGTCAATGTCAAGCTTAGTCACTTCAGAGGCATGCTGTTTGTCAATTTTCAATAAATAGATAAAATTAACCACCACAACCTAATCGATCAAATCAACAAGTTAAAAGGAAAGTTCTATCAAGCTTTTATAATGCAACAAATCTTATCCTAGAGTTCGCTAATTTAATATAATCATTATGACAAGAACTGAATCATTTATCCCCCTAGTTTATCCATAACGTTATTAAACATAACTTTTGAACATACAAACTTTTCACCTATAATTGTTCTTGAATTTATATGTTTCTGATAATACATCCTTAGAGATAATGAACATGCCAATAAGATGGTCTAGATCTTTGGTCAATCAGATGGGTTAGACAAGTTCCACGTTAGAAGAATGAAAACAATGTACTGAACAGGGTCTGATCTCAACTATTGAATTCATACTCCTGATGTACAAGAAAAACATACTCATATCTCGTCGTATGTTTTTTTTTCTCACTTAACGTAATAGTCCTCAACCTCGCACGCCGCATGTTTTTTTCTCACACTTAACGTAATAGTCCTCAACCTCGCACAGCTAGATGCAGCCTTCCGCTCACATACTTGGGTCTTCCTCTATTTGACAGCAGGATCCTAAACAGGAACTGGAATCCAGTTGTGGAACGTGTGGAGAAACGATTAGAAGGGTCGAGCTCGAGACTTTTATCTAGAAGAGGCTAGCTGACTTTGATTGAATCAGTTTTGTCTTCTATCTCAGTCTATTACATGTCTACATTCAGGATGCCTGATGGAGTGTTCAATGTATTGACACAATGTGGCAAAGATTTTTATGGAGACACTAGAGCAATAATGGTAGAGGCTCAAATCTGGTGGCTTGGGATGAAGTCTGTATATCAACACCGGAAGGTCGCTTGGGGGACCCGTCCAGTAAGATAAATGAATGAGGCCCTCCTTGCAAAATGGGTTCCTCGGATTATGGGCCAAGGTACAGACATCTGGTGGTGAGCGACTAAGGCATGCTATGGATACACATTATCATGGGAAAGAAGGATGTCAATACCACATGGCGCCTCATCATTTGGGAGGGAAGTTGTGACAGTAATGAAAAAGATTAGACATTAAGGGGAACGAATCTCTAGCCATGCAATTTCTGAGACTATGTGATTACCACTGAGAAGGATGTCACGATAGCTACATACTAGATTGGAAGTTTACTGTCAACGGTGTGTGGACCTCAATTTGCTTCAAGTCTTTTGGATCAGCGTCTAGAGGATTTTCTTCTCATAACGGAATGACCTGAAGGCAAGTCTCCTGATCCTTCCCGCAATGAACTGCTGGAATTGTTCCCGGGTCAATTTTCAGTCAAGGAGGTTTTTACAACTTTGACCAGAATACCAGATTGGAGGATGGTGATCTTAGAATTGACTGCAATATGATTCGGAAGCTGCGGGTACCACAATGACTGAAAATCTTTATATGGTTGTTTAGAATAAGGAGCCTACCAACGAGACGCTACAGACAAAGATGGGTGTGGATACCACAATGACTGAAAATCTTTATATGGTTGTTTAGAATAAGGAGCCTACCAACGAGACGCTACAGACAAAGATGGGTGTGGATACCACAATGACTGAAAATCTTTATATGGTTGTTTAGAATAAGCAGCCTACCAACGAGACGCTACAGACAAAGATGGGTGCAGGGGGCTAGTAATAGTTGCTTATTCTATGATGCAGCAGAAGAGGATAGTGATCACCTCTTCTTTGGTTTCTCGGTGGCTAAAGAGGTACAGTTCAGAGGAAGATGCAGGTGGATTGACAATCAATTGATAGTGAGCTTCTGGAACTCTTTCAGGATAGGTAGAATTCAAAACCATCGAGTTCAAGTCTATGTTTCACTAAGGAAGCGTGTGACACCCTTTGCTTTTTTGTGGTCTTTGTGGCTCCAATGCAATGGATGCATATTTAGAAATGAAAAAGTTTATGAGGAGAACATTGTAGCTGTAGTGGAAAGCTTGGTGGGAGAATGGACGAGATGTTAAATTTACATTTTTTTTTATTAGCATGTACATGTAAAGCATTATCTTAATAAGATGAACGGTTACTCTCGGGAACAATCCTTTTCCATCTCAAAAGAAAAAAGTCTTTAACCCAATATAAGGACCTTTAGCACATAATTGTTATCTCCAGCTCAAAGTAAGGATTGCCAGAAAAATAATAGTGCCTACGACACTCGATGTTCTTGACTACAAATGCGAGTTGCAGGCCACAAAATCAATATTTTAAACTTTATAGGTCTTCTTTCTCCACAAATCATCTTTCCCAAAAGATTTCAGATCAAAGAATTGCTACATGTTTGAATGATAAAATGTTTATCACTTGATAAATCACATGTTGTTTTATAAGTAACATTGCTTCTCAAGTAATCACAGGTTCTACTATTAGGCATGCACTTTTAATCCGTAAGTCTCTTAAAAAAGAGCTTCTAGTCCATAAGTTTAGAGGTGTGGTTCAATGCCAATTTGGGCAAAGCACCATTGCTCTATCTGTTGACTGGAAACTTAACAGGTGAATCAACTATCTATAACTGACTCAGCATATCACACCAACATATATATCAATAATGTTTCCCTGACATGACTAAAATGCTAAAGAAGTCAATAACTTACCCAGTAAGGATATTTTGTAAGTCCAAACTGTGGCCAAATAATATATGTCACAAACATTCGTTAATGTAAGTAGCTTGTGGTGCATGTTAAACTACTACAGTAATAATGCATGCTCAAATTCTTTATTTATTTCTACCTCTTCTTGCCATGTTTTGTTATTGCACCCTTGAAAATATTGCTATTGCATAAATGCACGCCCACAAATTACTAATATTTAATCAGAAAACTTGTTTTTATAAACATTTCAACAATGTTGTAAAAATGTATCTCAACACAGAATCGGATGATTCGACATGTTTAACTCGGGTTTTCATGATCGATCCTAGTTTGGATCACTTTTGGTCAGCTTGCGGTAAGGTCCGAGCTGGCCCATAGGATCAGTGGTCCCGTGCTGCTCCCGTGCTGCTCGTGCCTTGATGATACCGCTACTGCTCAGGCACTGCTGCAGCTGGGAGGGAGGATAAAAAACACGATCCTAATCTTTTTTATTTCCAACGGATGAGTTGGTCGCATGACTAACTCACGACAAAAGTGACGATGCCCTGGCACCATGCTGTCATTGATACTCCCTCCCAAACTGCTCGCAGGCAGGAAGCCTTCGGGCAACCTGCTTGTGAGCAGGGCTCCCTCCATATTTTTCCGATTCTATTAGGACAGATAGTTAGGAACTTAGGATTATGAGGTGAGAGGGATTATAAGGGCATACTGTTATGAATCATATTGTCTTATGATCATTAATATTATTAGGACAGATTGTTAAGAAATTGCAATATCTTTTTCCGTGCAAATTAATATATCGATATATTCAACGATAAAAGATGGCAAAATCACACGAGTTGTATTGTGTTTACGCAATTACATGATTCTTTGGCCCCTCCTTTCGAGTCCTTTTTGTGTTTGACAATATTGTGTTACCGTACGAAGTCAGAATTCAGAATAAGAAATTATGACACAGTGAGTTGTTCGTAAAATTTTAATTATGATTTACAAGTTTTGTAAAAGTTGCTTATCTTGCTAGCCTATAGGACATAGTAGCAGACAACATGGAAATATGATTATATATCATAATAGACCAGGAACAAGGAGATACCTGATATTCATTCCAAGTATAATATAAGATATCCCAAAAGCTCGCACACGTAGTATTTCATCCCCAAAATAATCAGCAGTATCAAGCTTGTTGCCCTTCAGAAATATAAAGAGACATTACTATAAAATATTAGAAATAACAAACGACAGGGACATGGAGCATAAATATTGACGGGGCTTGAGGAATAACCAAGTCATAAAAATTTTACCAATTCTGTATCATATTTCATGCAAAGTAACTAGAAGATTCATTGTAAACAATCACATTTAAATCAATTCAAAAGAAAAGTTCCTATATTATCACATCTTTTTTAGAGAGAACATCTTCTATTAGGTCTCTGCCAGTAAAATTTCCATTTGATATAGCAGATGTTGTTGAACAGCCAACAGGCATTGGAAATGGTTTTTTCTCTGAAATTCAAGAGAACTTTCTGCAGCTGGATTTACAACAAATATGTTTACACCCTTAAAAAAGATAACATATACGCCAGCATGTTGTGCTTCAAAACATTCAGTGGTTGGTATGTTTCCAATGGCTTTCAAGATATCATAATGGAGCTGTTCATTTAATGGAGAGTTGGGTATCTGATGTTAACATTTGCATGGTCAAATGGTTCTTGGCCTACTGCTTCTCATTCTTTGCTTTCATCCCAAAAACAATGATAGCAACAGTTCCTATTGAAGAAAGACTAAAAAAAGTCAGGTGAACATACAACACAGCTGTATGCATCTTGACACGTACCTTTTGAAAATCTGGCTCTACTCCTTTTTCGTGACAGAGTATGATACCACCTGAATTCCGACAAATTTGAACATTTCTGGTCAGTTCCTGCTGGATTTCAAGCAGACGAGTATGCCTATTGCATGCAATAACTCTGAGAAGGAGTTTCTCAACATCAATGCAACTTTGATCAAGTGAAAAAGAAGCTTCCTTGTCAGTAAATGGATCCAAGACAAACGAACTATGCAAACACTTAATCTGAGTGTCATGCCCTGGTTCAACTTTGATATATGGGCAAGCATTGAAGTCAGATGCTGCAGAATTTTTCTCAAGATCTAACCAGTAAATTATCTTCAATCCAGGTGTTTTCAGACCACTTGAGTCAATTTCAACATCTTGTGGCAATTGCAATGCACTGGAACTCCCACCTAGCCCAGATGTGCCGTCGGAGATGAGCTCAAAACGGATCGCATCCTTCCACCTGCCTTGTCGTAGTATTTGAACCTGCCTTAATACAGTATCCATGACAAGAGCAACACATAATTCATGGAGAATGGTGTACAAAATTAAAAATGGATTTTCAGCTGCAGCCATCCTACGCTCAAGATCATCCCCAAGAGCATATCTACGAGATTCTTCAAGTTTAATAGGACCATTCTTCTCACCAACAAGCAACTCCAAATGTAATATCCTCCACAATGACAAATGTCCACGGTAGCCCAAGGTAAGGAAGACCTTGAATTCCCCATCTACACAAAGCACGGCAGTACCATCAGATACAGTAACATCTGATATTTCTTTAGGAAGCAATACTTCTAGAAGCTTGGATCGCACAAGTATGTCCAACTTCTTCAAAGCGAGCTTTTGTTCATCCTCCGAAAGTGCACTCTGAACTGACAAATCCTCAATACATTTAGGCAACCGTTGGTAGCTTCCTGAAAGGAGGACCTCAATGGCTGAGGGAACATCAAATGAAGGAGCACGAGCTTGTTGCAGACCCTCATGCATGAAGAATAAAGAATCTGCTGTTTGTGTAAAACATGAATCATGACTGGAAAGAGTTGATGCAAGTTGTTGGCAGTAACGAATCAATGGGACCTGCAAATTAGACAATCCAAATCCCTTCAACTCAAGAACTATGATATGAATAAAGATTTACCAGAAAAAGTCAGTAACTCAAAACTCATATAATAAAATAGCCTTCTTTAAAAAAAGAGAAGGATGACTGCACGTTCCGGTGGTCATCCACAATAAAGTAGCCTTTTACTAGTCATAAAATGTAAAGCAAAAAACTGAACTTAGAGGAACAATTATTGTGGAAGTAGGGAATCTTCTATTCACCGCGAATTGAAATCTTTACATATATGAAATTCCAGTATGGTTGGAGCATGAACATAAAAGATGTGACGACCAAAGTAGGGAAACTAAATCATTTGAACATTCAAGTATATCTTTAATTTTAAGGCCTCTCATGTGCAAGCTTGCTAACCTGTGTTTTCTTCTCTTCCCATGAACAATTCTTGTATTAGTAGAATGCCAGTCCTCGGTCTTAAAGTTTTTACCAATTAAAACATTGCTTGTTGTGTCTAATGAACCTCAAACAATCATCCAAACATACATAAAGCTTGTTTATGGCCTAGATTCCTCCCATTGAACAGTACTCATAAATGTCTCGCACAATGGTTCCTTGGCTCTACAGGAAAGCAATTCGAGGGAATTGTTCAGAAGATCCAGTCTAAATTTCAAACTATCTAGATGTAACTCAATGACCCGCAATGTTTTAATTTTCTTGACTTGAAAATTTACCAATCATATCATGCTTTATATTACTATTTTACTTTAATTTAATAATTCATCTCAATCTGGATTGAGACTTAATGCCAGATAAATTAGTACAGAGTCAAATATTCTGTAAGACAGAATTGTCGTTTCGAAGGTGAGACAAAGTTGGATCCAGAAGTACACAACTTTGAAAGGAATAATAAAAGAAACATCAAAAGCAGTGCTCTTTAGTGATTTCGTAAGAATTAACCTAAGATGAAAAACAAGAAAATCTAAGACAGATGTAAATAGGGTAAAGCTTGATCCTTCCTTATGGCCTTTATGTAATAATAATGCTAAGGAATCTGATCCTTCCAAAAGTCAATATTTTTATTATAAAACCATTAACTGCCATCCCCAACTTATTTCTCTGGAAAGTCCATCGCGTAACATATACTAAAGTTCTTTAATTCTACAATCAAAGCTAAAGCACATAAAAAACATTTCTGATGTAAATGATAACACAGACGTTGAAAAACTTAAGACTAAAATGCTGATATCCTTAAAAATTTTCTTTTAAGACACTGGGCATGCTACACGACTGAGATCAGAACACTTATTTTTGTTTCAGGATAATCATTTCGTGATCTTGTGCAGATTCAGCCTACAGCTATGGAAAAGAAGGTTCTATCTGCACCCATGTCCACTATTCAAACTTGATCACAAGGTTTCCACTTCAAGATAATACCAGAAACCTTAAGAGCAGGGGAAAAACCCACAAAACGCTAACCACAAAAAGCAAATCTGAAAGTTTCCAGCATTTATGCACTTTCCAAATAATACTCTACTAATTTCTACTATTTGGTTGCTTTCGGAATCTAATCTCATTTAGTCATCATAGCTTGAATTTTTGAATTCCAGGAGGAGACTAAAGGTTACTAATTCAGCAATTGGGTTTCCCTTAGCAATCTCAAAGTGTAGGTGAAGTGTTGATAGCGATAAAAATAGGGCAAAAGCGGGTTTTTTGGAAGATGAGGAGAAGGAGGGATTGCGGAAAACGGGAGGTACCTGCTGGCACCATTTGGCGAGGACATGGAGCCGGAGCATGCGCTGCCGCGTCTTGGTGACGAACTTGAGGAGATCAATCTTCTTCTCCGCATCGGAGCGCGGTTCGCCAGACGCCTTGGACCGCTCCACCAGCTCCTTGAGCCCGAGGTAGGAGTCCTCCGCCGCCCGCTGCACCAGCGCCGTAAAATCCACGGTCTGCTGCCCCAGCTCGGCCGCCATGATCTCTCTCTCCTTCCAGCCACGACCTCCGCCGCTGAAGCCTCCTAGCTCAGGGCATGGAAGGAGACGGTGGCCGGCGACGTTCCGGCGTTAGGGTTTCGGAATCTTCTCCTCCGCTGGGACTTGGGGCTCTGTTTTTGGTCGCGGTTTTGGGGATTAAGAACGCAGCTACGAAAGACGCGCAAATAAGAAAGATGAGACCGGAGAAAAATGACGAGGGGAGTTCTTATCAAGTAATCAAATAGATTTATTTCTGTTAACATCTGAATCACGCCCTTTCTTTTGCATTTAATACTCAAATATAAATTTATATTTTTTGTTCATAATTTAAAAAAAAAATATAACTAATAAAATAATTGAAGATTTGGCGAAAACTGATTGAATTTATTATCGAACTAAAGTAAATTTGTATGCGAAAGATACCTAATAAACAATTAATTATTTAATGAAAAATATATTTGAGTCACCTTATTTTTTTATTGTTTTCATATAAATAGAAAAGAAAATATGTATATTTCTACGAAAACGTTATTTTATAAATAATAGATTATTTATAATATTTTTTCATATATAACTTTTTACTATTTTTCGTCTTACTTTTACCTAGTTTCTTTGTGATATCTCGATATCTCATTTGTAGTGATCTTATATTTCTTCTTTATTTTCCTTTGCCCCCTGCTGCCATCTCAGCTGCATCTTTTCACTTTCATAAATGCATACAATTAAGATAAATAATCAAATTATCTTTTTGTGTTCTTTTGGGGGAAAATATTTTACGAATAAAATATAAAAACTAAAAATGAATAAAAACATTTTTAAACATGTAATAACTATTTTTAACGTTTAACCCACGGTCCCCACCCTTTCATTTCCCTCTTTATCATCCATATCATATCATGAACATTTAAAAACTATAGGCAATATTGTGAATCCGATACTAAAATAACTGTATGACTGGTCAACAAAAACGGGTAGAGATAAAGTGTTTTAAATTATAAGTGAACAATAAAAAAGAAATATTGAAACTCGCTAAAAAAATAAAACATACTATTTTTGGAGTGAAAAAAGAGAAAACATAATCTATAATTAATAATGATTGTTGTATTATATTATGTTATATTTGTCTTTTTTTCTTATTTTAGTTTTGAAACAAGGAGAACATTGCATTGGATAGAATTTGACTTTACTTGACCCAGGTATTTTCTAAAATATTTATTTTAAAAATATCAACTATTTTCAAACCTAATTTAGTTTTTGATTGAATAAATAATCTGAAAAGAATGGTAAAAATTTAATGTATATACCTAGTTTTAGTTTACCATCGAACCAATATTCTAACAGTAATGTTTAAATTTAAATATCATATTTTATTAATTTATTTGAGTTAGGATTCTCTTTAAATACTTATTTTTTATGAAAATAATAATTCAAAATTTAACAATAATTTCATCTTTTTAAAATTATTTGACTTATGACAATAATTATTTTTTAATCCAAAACATAATTATTTTGTATGGAATTTTAATATATCTTAATTTATCTTGATAAAAACTATTTAAAAATAATAAATATTCTTATTTTTTCAAGGAATAATATTCTAAAAATAATAAATTAAAATTTCAAATTTGTTAATTTAATTTGATTTACTTATAACTCTTTTTGAAATATTTTTTTTTTATTTCTCCATGAAAACTATAACTCCAAATTAACAATAATCCAACGCTTTTAATTTACTCGACTTAGACTTTTTTTAAAAAAATATGTTGTTTTAAAATAGCTAACACATAATTATTTGGTGTTTGAAACTTAGATCTTCTTAATTTACTTTACTTAGGACTATTCATTATTTCGTTACCTTTTTATTTTTCATGAAAAATATTTTTAATATAATAATAAATTAAAAATAGAAATATTTATGAGTTAGAACACTTGTTAATCATTTTATTATTTTTCAAGGAAACAAGTTTAGAAAAAATATTTACTTGACATAGAATTCTTTTAAGGTAATTATTATGTTTTTTTTGTTTGTTTCCTCTTTAAAATTAGTTATTGTTAGAAAATTGTGGAGCCCTGCTGTGGCATTGGACTTTATTCATTTAATTTACTTGACTTATGACGTTTTTGAAAATAATTCTTATTTTAAAATTTATCTAAGAAAAAAGTATTTTCTATCATAAATTCAATATGTTTAATGTATTTTAAATTAGGAATGTTTAAAAAAATAATAATTGCTCTTTTTTAATTTCCATGGAATAAATATTCTGAAAATAATAATAAATTAAACTTTCAAATAAATTAAATTTTTCGAGTCAGTACTTTTCTTTAATACTTATTTTTATTTTTTTCATGAAAACGAAATCATCCTGAAAACAAAAAAAAATCAAAGTTTTTTTAATTAACTTGAATTAGGTATGTTTTCAAATAGTTTTTATTTAAAATATCTAACACATAATTATTTTCTTCTTCAATTAGAATTTCAGTTTTTAAACTACTTTAGTTAGGACTCTTTACGATAATAATTATTAAAACAGAACAAACATTCTGAAAATATTGATAATTTAAATTAGATTTTAAATTTCATTAATTTACTTGAGTTATGACTTTTTTTACATAATTATTATTTTGTATTTTTTTTCATATTCCAAGCAAACAATAATTCAAAAAATATTCATTTTAACTTTGTTTCTTTATTCACTTTGAGGGCTTATTTGGAAACTTTGTAAAAAATTTTGACGTTTTAAAAAACTATAATATACAATAGTTTTTTTTACGTAAAAATATTCTAAGTTTTCTAAATGCGTTGTAACTTCAAAAAGATAAAAAAGAAAAAGGAGAAAGAAAAAAAATACGAAGGTAGGAGTTGATAATTATTTTACGGCGTTTTTCATCTATTACATTGTATTTTTATTCGATAAAAATTGAAGCCAAACATATGTTTGTAAAAAAATTCGTCAAAAAATAATATTACGACGTAATGAGCAAATACTTCAAAATTACTGTACATTCAAATAGCTCTCGACTTTTTAACAATAACTATCATAGTTTTGGTTGTTTTTTTTATTATTTTAAAGTGGAATTTTATTTTTTTAACATTAGCTTAGTTGATTCTTTGAAAATAATAATTATTTTTCATTTATGTTATTTTTTCAGAATAAATATGATTAAGATAATTATAAAAGATAATACATTCTAATTTTTTTTATTTTTTTCGTGAAACAAATATTCTGAAACAATACTGATTTAAATTTCATATTTTGTTAATTTACTTGTGTTGAGGCTCTTTTTTATATTTTTTTATTTTCCATGAAAACAATAATTCGAATAAACAATAATTTTAACTTGACTTAGGACTTTTTGACAATAATTATTATTTCAAAAATATCTAAACCATAATTATTTTATATTATAATTTAAAGTTTTCTTAATTTGTTTTAATTGGGACTGTTTAAAAACAATTATTCTTATATTTTATTTTTTTCATAGACGAAATATTCTGAAATTAGTAACAAATTAAAAATCAAGTTTTGCTAATTTACATGAGTTAGGACTCTTTTTAAATACCTATTGTTTTTTTCATGAAATAATAATTCGAAATTGACAATAAATTAAATGTTTTAAATTTACTTGACTTGGGTCTGTTAAAATAATTTTTATTTTAAAAAATATGTAACATAATTATTTGGTATTTGAATTTTAAATTTTCTTAATATACTTTAGTTAGGACTCTTAAAATATAATATTTTTTTGTACATTTTTTCAAAATTTTCCATGGAATAAATATTCTGATCAATAATTTTGAAATTAATAATGAATTTAATGTTTTAAATTTACTTGACTTAGGCCTTTTAGAAATATCTACAAATCACATAAATATTTTGTATTTGAATTTTCTAAATATACTTTACTTAGGACTATAAAAAATAATTATTATTTTCTTACTTATCATTTTTTATGGTACAAATATTCTGAAAATAATAATAAATAATTTTAACTTTGATTGATTTACTTATGTTAGGACACGGCCCTTAACAATTATTATTTCATTATTTTTTTATTTTTCTAAGAATATGATAATAAAGGAAAGCAATAAATTTAATTTGTTTTTAATTTACTCTACTTATGATTCTTTTAAAATAATTATTAAGTATTCATTTGTTTATTTAATTCTTGAAATATTCTTTTTTTTAGAAAATGTGGAGCTGCCATTGGTGTTAGAGTCTATTCATTAGGCTTTCATATTACGATACTAGTATATATAATAGTGTAAAATTCACTTAATAGAACCACTAAGAATTTTATTTTGTATCAATGTAAAAGTATTTATTTTTTACGGTAACCACAACTCGTCTTTCTTCTTGCCTCAAAGCTAAAACTAATCAATTATTCGCTCTGACTTACTCAAATAACTTGGAAGGTTCATCTCTCTCAATATATATGGTGTATTTGGCAGTCAAACGTCCTTAAGCGTTTTGCTCTCAAACTCTTGAAAATCAAGTGTTTTGCTCTCACGAGAAAAATAGCTGCAATGCTATATTACCTTGTCAAATAATGCCAAAAATAAATAGTTGAGTATACGAATAGAGAGAGAGGAGGGATGTAAGGGTACAAATTTATAGTTGAGCATTCGAAAAAATATATAATTTACGAGGTATTGAAAAATAACTCTAAAAAATAATAACAAGGGATTTCAATTTTCTTTTAGTATTAAGAATCATTTAAATGAAATATGAAAAAGAAACATAAAGGGGAATTCAGGTGCCACACGTGTGTTTATATTATATTTACATTACGTGTTAACAAAATTATTTGTTTATTATAAACACTTTAAAATTCCATTAATAAATACTCAATATGTGGATTTACAGTCCCTCTGTTAAGACACAAAGTTTATAAAAAATCGGAAAATAATACTCCTATTATCATTATTAATAATAATGATATATATTCATGCTTATCGACTTTTGATAAATTCAAGTATCTCACATGAGTAAAACACAAAAAAATATGTTATTTCACTACAATAAAATGATCATTTAAGGACGTATATTTATTTCAATAGAGAAATATTTCTTGCGTCCTTAACATATTCACTAACGCTACAAAAAGTGTTTCAGTAATTAGTGTCCAAAAAATTATAAGGACACAAATAAATATGATCTAGCGTCGCTAATATTAAGACACTACAAAATAAAATACGTCTTTATTAAGCGTTGATATTTTAAGGACATAATTATATGCATTATTGTTAATATAAAGACATATTTATATACATCATTAGTAAGTGTCTATAATGTAAGGACACTTTTAACTATATTATAAGGAAGTGTCACTAACATGAGAAAATCTCTAAATGCTTATATACATTATTAGTAAGTGTCTATAATGTAAGGACACTTTTAACTATATTATAATTAAGTGTCACTAACATGAGAACATCTCTAAATGCATTCTTAATATGCGTTGTTAATATTACAACACAAATTTTGATTACATGCTATTATGCAGACGGAATTCAATGTGTTGTCAACAAGTGTTGTTATTATGAGAATGTTTAGCATTAAGTGTCGATAACTTAAAATATTATTAAATATCACCTTCGAGCGACTCAAGCATAAGGATGATATTTAATGTATCATTATTAAGTATCCATATCTTAATGATATTATTCAATACATCATTAGTAAGAACATTATTATTTTATAAATAAAAATAATTTAAAATGTAAAAACACTTTGTTTAAATGAATATATTGACATTTTTTTATCAAAACATACTCATTCATTTATAATATGTTGATTGGATTTTATATAATATCAAATTTTATAATTGAGGATTGTGAAACCCAATCAACATCATAACATTATATTTTCTTAATTAATAATTATGTATACATAATAAATATATTGTATTCAGTCGTACTTTAAGGGCATGTTTGAGAGTCACGTGTTCCAATGGATTTGGCCTAATCCATAATTTTTTGTCAACAATTGGAAAATAGTATATGTCTTAATTCGATACTGAACATGCAAAAAATATTAAAAAATGATAAATATACTAAATTAGAATAATATATTTGCCTTTGCTATATCATTTATAATAATTATATTTAATAAACTCTTTTCAGTTAGTGCACTAGTAGAATAGTTAAATTTTATAACTAATTATTTTGTGCTAACTGATGAACAAAGACCTTTTCGATAAACTGATAAATAAAGGCTCAATATGATGATAATTTAATGTCTCAAATAAAAAATAGTAAAAAAACATAAATGCTAAGGTCATTTATGTGTATCAGATTGAGTTTATGTATGAAAACGAAACTGAAATAATATGAAAATAAAAATATCAGGCCAATTAAGGAATTAATTAAAATGAAACACGACTTGCCCAAATTCAAAATATTTGGGTTGTTTGGGTCGGGTAAGGCTGAATTTTCTTATTATCATATTTCTTGCAATTTTTTTCTGCATTTTTATGGATAATAATATAATTAAAAAAATGTTTATAGTAATAATTGGAATAAATAGAAAATGATAAAAAAACATTAAAATTGCCAATAAAATAAGTAATTATATTAATTCGTTTTTTATTATTTTAATAGATTCGAGTTATTTTGGTCGAGTTTTAAACCGAATCATATTGATATGATTCAAAGTAGAGAGTAACCAAACTCACACCTGAAAAATATCATGACCGAGTTAACTGAACTGAATCCAGGAATTCATGGTATCATTACATATGTCAATAACACATCATACACATACACATACGACAATGATTTTATGATGAAAGAGGTCTTAATTTTCTGGGTGGACACCCCCAGAAAATTAAATCATTGAGAATTTCGAATTTTAAATTTAGCAAGTGAAAGTTTATTACTCTCTTGTTTTTTTCTTTGTCGTAGGTCTCTACAAATTATAATATATTTTATGTATTTAACTTTGATACATACATATAGCCTAGGATTTATGTAAATAGCTTTTACAAAATAATGAAATATAGCGATCACACTGATGTAATATTCAACAAAAATTAAGAACGACGCAACTTAGACATGTAATCAATACATGCACTCGTTCATATAAAACATATAAAAGATGGCTAAAAAAGAAAAGGTAACATTTGCCGCTCATCCATTTCGTCCTACTCAACGCATCATTCCTCCATGGACCATTGGGGGTTCGATGAATCCAGTTGCACCACGCTGTTTTTCCATGTTAAGATGCCATCCTGGAAATGTACATAAAACTTCTCTTTTTAATAAATAATCATTTTTATTCTTTCTTTTTAGCGAAAAATCCTCTTTGCAAAATCAAATGATAAGTGATAGTAGTTTACCTTCAAAACAACTATGTTTAGACTTTTTGATGTTGGCTGGTAGCGAATAAAGGATAGTTGAGTGTTTTTATAATAGTATTTATTTTAACGCGGATGAGCGAAATAGTTACTTTTTTAACTTATCCCTTACTTTTCGAAAAGAAAAAAACAATCTCGCTAACCTTTTGATTTGATCGAAACAAAGTTTGAATATAATAAAGTTAAATTAGAATTTATTTTATTTATACATGTCTAATTTACCTAAAAACAGTATTAAATATTAATTATTTATACGTTACAATAAAATATTTTTATATGTGATTAGAAATTAGATAATAATATCTCATTAAGCCCATTTATATTATTTTTCAATTATTAATTAATTCAATCACTATATTTATTCAATGGTTAAATTATTAATAATTAATTGTTTACTAATAATCGTTATTCGCTGTCAAATTATTATCCACTTCTTAGTATGCGTCAAATAAAGCCGTTAAGTGATCCTATTTTCCAAGTGAAATAACCGATTTCCAGTATTTATTGGACTAAAATATGCACGTTAATCTTAGTTGATGTATTAAGATAGTTTTATTTAACCAAGTTGGTTGGCACACATGGTCAGGAATCTGTGTCCCGAGTTGAGAGACCGGGAGCTAGTAGCTTCGAGTTCGAGCCCCAGAGTCCCCAATTTGATCAGGATTTAACATTTATCGCTTCCGTCCGAACATCGAATTAGTCGAGTGCTAATAGCCCTAAATTACCGGTGGATCTCAGACCGTGACCGAAAAAAAAAAGATCATTTTATTTTATTTTATGTTTTTATATTTTCGAAGTGTTAATTTGTATGTCTTTAAGATTAGGAATGACCATATACGTAAACGAGTCGGAGTGGCACCTATTTGCGAGAAGCTGGTAGAAAATCGTTTGAGGTGGTTTGGTCATGTCCAGAGAAGGCCATTAGATGCGCCAGTTAGGAGGGTAGAGCAAACAATCTGGAGTCCGATTAAAAGAGGGAGAGGGAGACCAAAGCGAACACTTGACGAGCTAATAGAACGAGATCTATTAACGAATAATATACCAAAAAATTTGGTTACTGATAGAGCGCAATGGCGTCGTATGATCCATGTAGCCGACCCCACCTAGTGGGATAAGGCTTTGTTGTTGTTGTTGTTGTTGTTAATTTGTATGTCTTAATATCCACTCGTCAGTATATTATATACTTGTCAATAATTGATCTATGATATTTTCCCAAGGGATACGCCTAAATTGATTTTAGCAAAAGCACGTGCTTCATAATAATAATTTGTAAAATTTAATTATAAAATTTAAATAAGCCCCATCACCAATTGAAAACGATGCGATGGATTGAGCATCACATTTTTTTAAAAAAAGTTATAGTTTTTTTTTAAAAAAACACCTCTAATATAATATCTAAATATTATTATTATTATTATTTTATTTTTTTTATTCATCATTTTCTTTCTCGGATAATCTGAGTTTACTTTTTTTGTATATATTTTTAACAAGAGAGGGATATATACTTTTAACGAGAGAGAGAGAGAGAGAGAGAGAGAGAGAGAGACACCTTTGGTCATGTCGAAGCCACGGTTCTTGAGCTCTCTGTACTCTTGACACAATGCGCAGCAGCCACAGGAGCAGTGGACGCAGCAGTCGTTGCAAGGCGCCTCCGGGAGGCTGTACGCCGCCCGTAGCTTCGACCTGTACAAGCACGAGTACAAACCTTGGCAGCACGTGCCCAGCATTATCGCCGCGTAGATTCCTCCACTCATTCCGCACGCTTCGCACGTGTAACGCACTCCCATATTACAATCTTAGGTTTATATTTATTCTAAAAGAAATTTCAACTCAACAATAATTAAGAAACAATAAATATTTTAATCGTTTCAGTCATTAATTTGTGGCTTATAATCCATCAAGCTACTTTAAAAACAAAATAATGAATGAGGTGATGGTCTTACAAGTCGATCCTCTATCTACAATTTCCGCAACGCGACCAAATGTAATGCAGGGGCACCAGCAAGTCATACAGCCTGCAAGTAACATGATTATATAGTAACAGTGAATGTGTACTCTATTTAAAATTAAATAGGGTATATCATATTTTTTTTATTTTATACAAAATTTAATATGTGCGAATTAAAATAGTCTATTTAAAGTTTTATTTTTTCAATCATATTTAATGATGAGATAGGACACATTTAAATAAGGTATATTTCTACTTATAGTAATGCTTATAACTTTTGTGCATAACTTCTTCACTTTGCACTGACAGGCAACCAAGTTTACAACTATGAAAGACTTGTTAAAAAAGAGGTGGCAACAAGCTAACACCATGCAAAAGATTGGTCTGTTTATTCTTACAATTTCCGGCGTCATCCATGCAGTCACACAGTCCGGTGGACCACGCCGGAGCTGGCTGCTGTTGCTGCTGCTGCTGGGCAGTGTAGGCGTTGTGATCCATGGAGACGACGGTGACCGTAAATGGAGCAGCATCGCCAGGTTTGAAGAACTGCATCTTGCTGATAAGATCATGAGACGACTAAGATGATAACGCAGACGTATATCTGTATGTATGGATGATGTCCTCCTGCAGATCGAAAGCAGTTTATATAATACAGATGCAACAGGTCCACGTACTGTTGCATCATGAGTACGTAGGATAATATTTGGATTCGTGTCATTTGATGCACAAGAAATGGTATACAGTTGGACAAGTACACATGTATTCCAATCAAAGCATACACTATATAGATAACAAAAGAATGTTTTCTACTTGTAGTCAGATCTTATATATGTAAGTGATAATTGCATTTTGCTTACAACCTCCAATGACATATAGAAATTGGTGCTGATGAGCCGATCAAGGTGCAGCCATGTCCCCTGTGATTTCATCCGGCTGTATAATTTCTTTGTAATTCAATTTGACATTGATGACTTGGTGATCTCAAACTGCTGGACTGGGCACCTTGAAATTTGGAGGTTGGTTGGCCACTTTTGGGGCAAACTGGAGATTGGAGAAGAGTAAGGTCAGGTGTTGCATGGAGAAGACCTAGGGAGAAGAAAGATATAATTATAAATAGCAGACCGGCTTTGCCAATGGCATGGGCCTTGTTGGCTGATTAATTAGCTTTGCACAAGGAGGTTTCCCCTTCAGCTAACAGCTGTGCATGCATTTTGGACGGATCACGCGAGCAGGGACATATTTATTCAAAAGGGTTAATGATTGTGCCAGGATTTAGATTTTAATACTGATGGATACACGTTTTTAAGTCGATATATCATATATATGTGTGATTAGTGTCGAGATTGGTCCAGACATATGAAGTAAAAAAAAATACACGACCCCACAAAATTCTTGTTTGTTTTTCTAAATGTACCGATTAATTACAGGGAATCTTTTTTCTGTGAGCTATATGATTTAACAAGTTTTTTTTTTTGCAAGCTCTGTGGAATCCAGTCTATGTGGCGATATTTTAATCTACTTTATATATGATAAACTTTTAATTTGCCAAACTACGATTGAAGTTGAAGAGATCTTAAGGCCCTATTTAATCTTACCGGAAATAGGAGAAAGGTTATTTTCTTAAATCTCTTCTCAATTATCGCGCAAATTCGGATATGACCTTAAATTATAAAACTGGGTATAAATGAATATATTTTTTCAGTCGGACACATTAATCCATCCCAAGATCGTCTAGATCGAGATTTTACCTAAGTTCATAAGGGGATGGTAAGATTAAAAATTATTAGATCGAATCGAAAATCGTAAGATCTTATAGGAAAAATATTTTTTGAAATATATATGTATAAATGTATACATATATTCAAGGACTTATAAAGTAATATTTAATATTTTGATGTTTGCCATTATTTTTATCACTTTAAAAGATTTGTTTGCTTAAAAAATAAATTTTAATAAAGATAAATAATGTATTATTATTGTAACTTAATAAAAAATATTCAATAACTTATATTATTAATTAATATAAGTATATATTGTTGTTATTATAAATTTTATTTATAAAGATAAAATATAAAATTTTAAAAATATGTATGGACTTAAAATATAGTGTATTCAAGGATTTTTAAGTATATATTTGTTGATCATTTTAAATTTTATTATTTTTTCACTTCTTGTATCTTATAAAAAAAATTTGAAATATAATTTATTTTTTTATGATTATAACTTATATTTCTTTAAAAGAAAGTAGAAAAAAAGAAAAGAATTATATATATTTAAAATAATATTGTAGGATCAATAAAATCTTACCATCGATCTCGATCGTATGATCCCACAAATTCGATCCTTAGGATAAGATCGAGATCATTGGCCTTCTGCGGATCGTACGGTCTTACATCAAGATCGCAATCTTGACAACCATGATCCATTATCTTTTGTCCGATTTATCATTAAAGTAATTATTTTATTTATCAAATGTCAAATTTGCTTTTTGGAGACATGGTGGCACTATCACAGCAGTGCGTGTTGCGCAGGCGACGGAAAGATCGCCTAGCGTGCCGACGACGAGCTCACCACACGCGCACAACGTCAAGCTCGCCTCGCGCGTGCAATGGAGAGCTCGCCTTTGCATAAAAGATGCATTTTACAAGAAAAATATTTTGAACTAAGAAATAAATACGAGGTACATATATGCAATATGGCATAAAAAATCTTATTTTTGTGAAATAATATTGTTAATAAGATTAATAAATTTTAATATAACAAACTAAATTATATTTTATGGAATGAGAAAAAGAAAAAAATAATATCATACAAGGGAATTGACCTAATCTAATATCAAAAGTGTTTTTAACCACACTCACGGGCACCCTTTTGGCTCTACCCTTGTTCATGTATTATCAATATTCCTGACATACCACTACAAGCTCAACGTTCATAAAGTCGAAGGCAAAGCATGTCACACTAGAACTTGAGTTGCGCACCAAAGATTTGTTTGGTGAACACATCAACCAAATGATCTTTGTAGGAGGTAAAACGAACAATAAACTGATTAACTGTCACCTTTTCTCAAACAAAATGATATTGTTTTTTTTTAGCGACTCAGCGTGAAAGACAAGATTCACCGTCATGGAAGTTGTGTCAACATTGTCACACCATAGAACTGGAGATTGTACATGATGGAATCTTGTTCTTGAAGTACATAGTTAAGCTAGATTAATTATGTAATGGCATCAACAATAGTCTTATATAGTGAAGGGGGGGCAATAGTTCTTTTTTTCTTTGTAGACTATGAAACAAAGTTGTTTCTAAAAAAGATTGCATGACCTTGAATGAAAAATGAATAGTGAGGGGGTTAGTTAATGACGAAGAGAATCAAAGGATAAAACTTTACAATATGCAAAGTTCAAAACCATGCACATGGAACTTGCTTTAGATCATATAATGATTTATGAAGGTCGCACACATGTGATGGATGCTCCTTACCATGAAAGCATGGTAGTTGCTCCATATATGTGACTTCATCAAGTGCCATGAAGAAAGGCATCATTTTTTTGGTAAACCCCATCGATGTCCAGGGCTACTATCACCCGACTAATTAGTGTTCAGACGGGCACAGTGAAAGTAAATACTGGCCAAGATGACGCCTCTAGGATTCGAATTTAGGACTGCTAGTCTCTTCTCTTCCTAGGGCATAGTCCCGTTAACCAACTGTGTCAACCAACGTTGGTTGAAGAAAGACATTATTTATGTCTATTTGATGAAGATGTCAATGCCTAAAGCCATCGGTGAAGAGAACAACTCGAATTGTGGAAAGTTTGGCCATTGAGTTGTAGGTGTCATTATAGTCTATCTAAGGTTCTTGATGGAATTAGCAATAAGTCTCACTTTAAAGTTATTTAGAGAACCATTCACGTTGTATTTTCTTGTGAAAAAAATCACTTGCACCCAATTACATTCATATTGATGGTGCGAGGAACTGAGATCCAAGTTCCATTTGCAATAAGAGCATTGTATTAGTCAACCATAGTCGTGCATTAGTGAGAATCGAGTTTAGTCTTTGAGAAGCACGACAAATATGTAGTATCAGCTATTAAGGCCATTGTTTCTACACATAAACACCTGCAAGGCAACAATAATCCAGACGATGTTAGGGACGTAGTTGTAGGATCTAGATGGCACCAAGAGGGGGGTGAATTGGTGTATTAAAACTTTTTACTCTTTTCTTAATCTAGATGTGTTATGACAGCGGAAGCATACATATGCAAATGTAAACACAAACAAAGAAGAGAGTCGAGAGAAAAACAAAGAAACAAACAACACACAAACACGAGTTTGTTGTCGAGGTTCGACCAAACTCTTGGCCTACGTCCCCGCTCCGATCTTCTCCCACGAGATCTTCGGAGATCACTATTTCCT
>LTAE01002672.1:25384-42284 GCA_001647135.1 Pontederia paniculata | reverse complement strand
GAGGAGATTCTGAGGCGTTGCGCGTGCAACGATGACATTCCCCCTGCTGATCCGAATCATGCCGAGTAGTTGTGTTGTTGTATTTGAACTTATTTTGTGCCTTAGACTCTATCGTACTTGAACTTTAAATTGTGTTGTTGTATTTATGACATTTGAACTTTAAGTGTATCGTGTTTAGGTCATTTTGAACTTTAAGTGTATCGTACTTGTTATGTTATATGATTTGTGTGTGCTATAAGAAGGTGTTATAATTCTGTTGTAAACATTTGGAAATGGCAATTTCAAAATAATTTATTTTCAAAAAAATTGTAATTTAGCGGCCAATTTTCGGCCAATTACCGGCCAATTAGCGGCCAATTTCCGGCCATTTAGCGGCCAAATATCAATAAAAAATGGTAATACGATAACTCAATTTACGGCGATTTTTTGGCTGATTTGCGGCCAATTTAACGACCAAATAATGGGTAAATTCCGGCCAACTAGCGAGTAAATCGACGAGAATTTTTTTTTTGAATTAAAAAATAACAACATTTCAGCGGCGAATTTACGGGCAATTTACGGTCAATTTACGGCCAATTAACGAGTATTTAGCGAGTAAAAATTTTACTCGCTAATGTCGGAGAATTTCGTCCGACAACACGTTTCGCCGCCCATTTACTCGCTAAATGCTCGGAATAGTGATTAGCGAATAATTAGCGAGTAATTAGCGGGTATTTTTTTACTCACTAAAAGCGTATATTCTTGTAGTGAAATGGTTTACTTTACAACTAGGAACGAGGGAGATTCGTGTGGGAATTGGAGATCTAATACATGATGAATGTGGAGCTTGGTTGAGTGGTTTCCCCATCAGAATTTATGCAAACATTCTTGAAGAATCCAAGCTACAAGGTGGAGTTGGTCTATAACAAGGGGCACCGATGAGTTCCTTGAATTTGATTATATATTCCAAAGCTGCTATCGACTACATTCAGGAAAGGAAAATAATTTTCTCACAAATAGACAATCTGATATCTGACTTTAGGAGGTTGTAGACAAGTTACTCGATTTTAAGTTAGTCCACACACGGGGAATGCAATACTTGAGTTGACCTACTCGCTAAACTCAACTTAGGACATCCCATTACACCCACACTCTAATGTTCCCAATTGACTAGGATGCTTCTAGCATATGTAAAGAGGCAAAGAAAATTATGATAAAAATGATTTCGAAAACAATATACATTGAAAGTAGGATATCTTGGGTAGTGGTGCTGCTCATAGCAATGGCACCCTCCCTATGTTCGGACAATGGTGAGCAGTGCCTCTCTTTTGCCTTGACGTACGTTATATGATGAGAGGGAGGACAAGAGAGCACCCCTCTGAACACAAAGAGGAGATGGAGGAGGGATGTGCCCTATTTTTTTATTTAGAAAATATAAAAGATTAATCTTCATATGGTGGATCGCTCCAATTTCTTGGGCCGCTTAATTCAAATTACTGACCCATTTTCACTCGAGATTGAGTTTGAATTAAAAAAAACTCAAATTTAATTTTGATTCAATAATTTTATATTATAATATCTAAAAAAATTATAGAATGTATATTTTTGCTATAGGATAAATTTTGCTTTAATTATACGACGCATAAAATAACTCTATTAATAAAATATAATGAGAACATAATTTTTCAATAATAATAATAATAATAATAATAATAATAATAATAATAATAATAATAATAATAATAATAATAATAATAAACTTTTTTTTTGTTCCATTCCCAAGTTGGTTTTGCTCACATATTATAATATCTAAAATTATTATAGAACGTATATGCTTACATATTATATGATAAATTTTTAATTATATGACGCACGAAATAACTTTATTCATAACATATAATGAGAACATGATTTTTCAATAATAATAATAATAATAATAATAATAATAATAATAATAATAATAATAATAATAATAATAATAATAATAATAATAATTGCTTCGTTTTCCCAAGTTGGTTTTGCTCATATAAGAGTGATATCATCTTTCATTTTTTCCAAAATAAATTTCTTGTTTTCCAATGATGGACGTGCAGCTACTAATTAATTAATTAACTAATTAATTAACGATATCTAACCCCTATCTCCCACTAATGGCCACCCACCTCCCTTTGCATGAACGTAACGTGACATCCACCACACCAAACACAAATCCTTGTTCCTCTCACTTCATATACTTAAGAGAATACCCAACTTAATGTGTAACCTTTCATGCATGCTGCGTGATTAATTACCAGTTCCTATTAGCAGATCGATCGATCGATCTCTTTTCTTCTACAGCACTCCCCCATCATTAACTTGTTCTTCTCCGGTCCACAAAGATGCCCCGGCGTTCCTTGGCTTCCTTAGACGCCAAGCTCCTGAAGCCATGCAGAAAGCTCACCAGACTCCTCAAGCTCCCTTACCGGAGGAGACCCCTCACCATAAGAGCCCTAAGGTTCCGAAGCCTCCGCAAGGGCGCCGGAGCAAGGACCTGCTGGAGGCCGCGAAGCTTCCCGTCCTTCCAGCTCTCCCTCCGCCGCTCGCGCCACGGCGAGGAGCTCGACAAGCTCGGGGAGCTGCGCAGCATGACCGAGAGGGACCGCTTCCCCGCGCCCTTCCCCTCCCCGATAACGCCGGCGTACGTCAGGATCGCGAGGCTGAGGGCGGGGCAGCGGGCGGCCGAAGGGGACGCCGGGGGCTTCGACGAGGTGGAGGAGGCCTGCCGGAGCTTTGAGAAGTATCTGGTGCAGATGGTGGTGGAGGAAGGGAAGGTGAGGGACCTCATGGACGTGGAGGAGCTCCTCTATTGCTGGGAGAACCTCAAGTCCCCCGTGTTCGTGGACTTGTTTTCCAGGTTCTACGGGGAGCTCTGCACCGACTTGTTCTCCGGCGCCGGCGCCGATCAGTATGAACAGCTGCTTGATGAGGACGTTGATGGCAGTGCGAATTAGTTTTAATTAATGTGTTGCAGAGATAAGATATTACTATATTTTATTTTGGTATTCTTCATATTACTATATTTGATACTTATAACATGGAAATCTAAAGTGACTTTAACATGGAAATATGTAATCCTATTTTATTGATTCTTTTGTAATCGTCCTTCCCTCTTTTTAGTTTAGGGACAGAAAGAGAAATAAAAAAAATGATATGTCCAAATAAACTTTTTTCCCGGTACATATATCCAACACAAATAAGCTTAGGCTAATTTTATTTTGACGAAAATAAATGTATAAGAATATAATGTCTTTAAAAAACGAGTCTTAAAAAGTGATTTCTTTTTTCATGTTCAATATATGTATGATATTTAAATATAATGAAAAAAATATTTTGTGAATGTAAAATATAAATGTATGTGACAGAAAAATGATTTTCAATTTGCAAAAGCGTAGCTCGTTTTCTCAAATTTAATCATCTTTTTCAATTAATATAAAAAAGTTTTTTCAATTGCTCAATTTATTTTATGCTTTGAAATAACATAAAATTAAGAAATCATTTATGAAAAAAAATATTTTTCTTAAAAGAAACGAAACCTTAGAACTTGCCCTCTAACACCTGACATTAATTATAACTTTTTCGCACATAACCCTTTTCCCCTTATCCTGAGTTGTCAACAAATATTCTTCACATTTCATTCATAATTTCATTGTGTTAACTTAAAATTTTAATAATTATCAAATATCATCACTTCTATCTTTATTTTCTTCATATAAATAAAATATAAAGAAACAACGAAATAAAAATAAAGATAATATTAAAGAATTATTCTGATTCTGAAACGTTAGGCTCGTGTTGCTGTTTTTTAATATTCTCTTTATATTAAGAAATTAAGGGTAAAAATACTATGTCATAAATATTAAAATAAATAAATTAATATAATTTGGATGAAATTTGATAAATCGAGAAAAAAATTAGCGCCTAACTTTATAAACTTATTAAGGGGAGCGTATGAATGACAATGGCTCGCTTTGAAAGACAATTTTGTTTATGATTAATATATTATACGAGAAAAAATATAGTTGAAAGGTCTCATATGAAATAACCATACAGAAAAAAATATTAATATTATTTTCTCATTGTAAGTTGAAGTGTTGAGCATGTTTGTTTTAATGAAAATATTTTTGAAATTAGCTTTTGGGTTTTCTTTGTTTGGAAATCAAGAAAATACTGATACAAAATATTTTTCTGACAAAAAAATGTATAAAATTTTGAGAAAAAAAATTCTCAGTTCCTTGTTTAAAGTGGGAAAATATTTACCCCTCATGTTATCCCTGGCGTTATATGTCTCAAATAATTAAATTTGAGTTTCGAATTAATTTACTGTTAAATTAAATGTTAATTTCTAGCATGTAACTCATTTTCACTCGAGTTTCTTAGAAAAATGTTTCGAAGTTTATTATTTTCAATCTAAATACATCTGTTCGGACGAAAATAAAAAAATAAAGTTTAATTAAATTAAAATTTTAAAAATTTTGCTTTGAAATTATTATTTTCATAAATTTTAGACACAAGTCATTAATTAATTGAGCCAATTAATTTTATCATCAACGTTTATCACTTATTAAAAAAAAGAACGTATTTTGAAATTATTGGACTGTTTTTAAGCCCAGCCCGACTAGGATTTTGTCCTGGGCTTAAAAATAAAAGAAGAGGGATAGAAACCCAAGGCTTGAATTCTTTGATGTTATAAGAATTAGTTATTTGTAGCAATATTTTTATAGTCGAATTGAACATCAACTCGAAAAAACTTTCGATTCAGATCGAATCGATCAAATCGATTAAGTCGGACGGTAATAATAAATTTGTATTACTATTCTTGTAAATGTCATATACTTATTAAATATTACCTCATAATTAAAATATCAAAGACAAGTATATAATAATATAGAAAATTACATAAAATACAACACAAAATTAATTAAAGAAGAGGGTAACTAGCATATTTGAATAAGATTTTTAATTTATTCATTTTTAATCTGATAATGTCAATTATATTATTGATTTAATTTCATGCATACATAAAATTAATCTGATAATGTCCGGTTAAATTTTTAAAGACAACACATTTTTTTCTTTTTTTAACCGGATGATTCGCTTGACCAATTTTAACTGGTTCAAATCGATTTATAGCCTACTTCAGTTTAACATCTACTCATGAGCCATTTTGGAAGCTGATTGACAGTCGAATCGATCGAATCATTAATCCGATCGAACTCTAACAATACTGATTTATAGTCAATTGATTATTTTTTAGAAAAGATCCCTCATTACATCATTTTACCATCTAATTAATTGTTATATCATATGTCAAAATTAGTTTTCAATTAAATTTCAAATAATTCAATGGTTATTAGTAATTTCTTTTATTTATTGTATTTAATTTAGTATGTAGTTGTGATTTTATTGTTCATTTTTGGATTACAAATAGAGATATAAAAAGGTACATAAATTTTATTGATAGAAATTGAACTCAAAATTTTTTTATACTCAAATTGAGGAGTACAATATTTTGTTCCTCCGTTATTCAGATTGGTGAATTAGTCCCACGATCATATACTTGATAAATTTAAGTTTCATGCATATTGTTAGGTTGACGCATAAATATTTTTTTTGCTAAGTTTATTGTTGGATGATTATGATAGCACATATAATCTGCACTCTCCCAAAGAATATTGAAAAACTATTTCCTTGTTAACCAACTACAGAAAATATAATCGAGCACACTGTTTTAATAAACGTGATAATAAAAAAAATTGAACATCCTAAAGACACTAACTATAATTTTATGTGATTTTAATTGTGTAATATATTGCTTCACCCGATTAATGCTATCGTCACGCTTAATTTCTAAATTGTGGTGATAACTGATAACACATACATCGGAGTTGTTCCACCCTCCGTTTTGTTGGGCTGCAAAATATAAAACGTTATGATGAGAGTTATTAAAATATAATAACATTACGCATCGTACCACTTCCCATCATTAAAATATACATCCTCGTAAACAAAAAAAAGTATTTGAAGTCTTAAAGAATACTTGTGGTTCATTAGAACTTTGAAATTAATAGCATCTGTCCAAAGACGTACGTCTTAGTCGCAAAGACGAACAAGTTATTATCATCCTGGAGATCAGAACGAGAACATCAGCAAATGACCTTATGTACACCAAACCTAACTATATCTCCATGACTCCATCTCAACTACATCCTAATATATTTTAATTGGAAATATGTAATTCTATTAGTTTGAATTTATATAGAGAATTTAATGTACCTACTAAGCATCAAATACTTTATAAAAATATTGAGCACATTTCAAATTTTTAATATATAATCAATGATGGATTTCATAAATTATAATTTTTTTGTCAACTTTATTATTCATCATTGATCTTCAATGATTAAGATGTACTCAATATTTTTATAAAATGCTTGATGCTTAGTAGGTGCATTAAACTATACTATAAATATATAGTATTTGTCATGCACATTCTATATCCCAATGTATGTGTACTATATTCATAGTTAATATTTGAATCACACACACATCAAAGATTGTTATATAAGCATATCCAATTAAAGCTCTATTTATTTCGATAAAAAAAATTAACAAAAAAATGACTTTCAAGGAAAATAGTTTTTTTTTTAAATAATTTTTTGTGTGTGTTTGATAGATGACTTTTAAATATGCAGAAAAGTGATTTTGAATTTGTGAATAAAAAAATTGTAAGAGAAAAATGATTCTAATTTGAAAAAAACAATTCATTTAAAAAATAATTTATATTTATTAAATAAGGAAGATTTTATAATTGATTATTATTTTTCTATTATTAAATAATAAAGAGTCAAAAAATTATAAAATTATTGATAATGCTTTGAATCTTAACCTAGTCAAAAATTTTATGTTCTTCAAATTTGTAACACCTCAACAATTAAAAAAATCCTCTCGTATGGGATCAAAGGGTGACTAACTGAAATCCCCTTTATCCGTGATTGGAGGGCGGAGCGTCGGTTAAAACTTTTTAAGATTTATTATGTTTTTTCATCAAATTTATCTTTTTACGATAAATGTTCATACTAGTGTGAGATCCTATTTGAGAAAAATGAGTGCATATATAAATTCTTTAAAATTTAATTTAAGAGTTAGTTTGAATTATTGTAATTTTATCTGTAATTTCTTTATCAATAATATTGTTATCGCTCGAAGATAAATTTTATAAATTTTGCGTGTATTCTTTTGTGTCAATTTTTTTCTCGTTATCCACAACGAAAATGAACAAAGTCTAAAATATATGATGAGAGAATTAGTAATTTGAATTCAAATGTTCAAACTTCAAACTTCTAACACTACATTTTCCTTAGAAACTAAAAACTTAAAATACCGATCATTTTCGAATAACAAAACATATATATGTATATATAAATAAATAAATAAATAAATAAATAAATAAATAAATAAGAAGTTCCATGTTTGATTTGAGTCAAAGAATATAATGAAGGTGGCCTAGCTAGTGTCGTATCTTAATTTCTAGATGCTTCATGATCCATTACTAATGATATTTATTTCTCTCCTTTCTGTCCGATGCAGCAGCCACTGCATGCGTTTGTGCATATTAAACACGGTTTCGTTGGTAGTACTCGTAGGAGATGAACAAGAACAATGATTGGACTTCTTCCATCGATATTATATAATTTCCTGCTTCTGTTTTGACAGAGCAAGTAGTATGCAATTTCACATTTGATGCCCCACTTTGAATTCTTTCCCTGGCTGGCTGCTTTGCCTAATCCTATCACAATGGTATAAAAATACAAAGCTAGTTGTAGTGGCCTCTTTTTCTTTTGATGTTTTATGATAATCCAATTTAAGTTTGTCCGGTGAAAAATATAATCTAAAGACATTTTTCAGACATAAAAATAAAGGTCTCGAAGATTTCTTTAAGAATATCTGGAGATGATCAGAAATTTCAATTATCTAGAACTCTAAGTATGTCTGTAACTAATGCATTTTGTAGATTATAATACATATATTTTTCTGACTTAAGGATATATAAGCATATAGAATCTCTTTTATTATTTCTTTTCTTTTTTTTAGATCAGATAAATATTAAGGGATCCAACAACCACCGAAATCCGAATCAACTGGGGAAGGTGTTCATAAGATTTTTCTTTGTGAATTTTAGAAGGTGTTCATAAGATTTTTCAGTACAAACACTTGTTTTTTCTTTGTGACAAGATTAGAAGGTGTTCATAAGATTTGTTTTTTTTTTTCTTTGTGGTCTTTAGCTTTTCTCGCCTAAAACACTACAAATAGCATCCAGTTATCTAATAGATCACGAGCAACTTTTTGTAATTTTATTTTATTAAAAAATAATTTCCTCTTATAATTATCCACCCGTTGAATTTTGAGTTGGACCAAAGTTATCAACTACTCATACGTGAGGGAGAGTGTTAAAAATATAAATATAAAAATGTTGCTCCTCAAGTAGCATAGTATAAATTATTTACGACTAATTTTGATAATTTTGAGTGGTATTTTACTCTACAATTTATCGTTAAATTCTTAAACTCGTTGATACTATGCAACGCCACTAATTAGCTTTTTAAGGGAACATTCCTTCCAAGTTGGATTTGCCGGTACAATTAATTCAAGCATACAATAATTGATTAAAATCACAAACATCCAATGAAAATGAGATTTAATGAATCAAACAGCAATTTAGGATGGATTTCTTTCCTCGATTCATCTTCGTTTCTGCAATCTTAGTTTTTAACCACTAACTGGCATTTTTAATCTCTGCAACAGTAACGGGAGCCAACTAACACTGTTCTCTGGTTTGAATATAAGGCATCGCACCAACACAGTTCTAACGGCGAGCAGACGTACAGGAAACTTTCTGGTACGAATTCCTTCTACAAGATGCAATTTTTAATGTGGATTTCGAGAGCAGTGGGCGTTGGAGAACTTGTGTGAGATACGGATTGCTGGTTGATGACCGCCATTAATGGCCGCCGTGGTGGGAAGATCGAAGAAATAGAAATCTAGAAGAAACTAGCGTTTATCCATTATCAGGAAAGATTTCTCAGGAGTGTTTGGATAGAAATGAGCATTTTTTTTATTTCTTATGCATATCCGCGATGAAAAGGAGCAGAGTTGCAAGGATTGTTTAACATTTTTGCAAAGTTTTTAGTGGAAGTGGCAAAGTGCTCCTTAGAGAATTGATGACGGAAAGGGTAAAGTTCTAATCTTTTTGCATTCTTTTGAAGGATTTTTAAGCGTTACTCTTCTGGTTTGGTTCTAGGAAAGGAAATGGTAAGGACAAAAGCTACAAAAAAAACTAGAAAGAAGGGAGTGGAAGGGATTTCGAGGTCTTGTGGTCGGTCTGGAAGCATTTGGAGGATTAAAAAATGAAGTAGAGGGTGCTGTTGGTAGTGGTCGCTTTCAGCAGCTGCCTGCTCAACCACATTTCCACACAGCTGAACCATCTGCACCAGTCCCTCCCCTTGCTTTCAAGTGCGGTGTTCACTGCGCAGTCCTGCTCCCTCCTCTTCTTCTCCTTCTTCCTCCTGTTAGTTTCCTTTCCTTTGCAACAGAACAGGGTTTTAAATTTACACATATTTGGTCCACAGTGATTGTTTCAGAGTAAAGATGAGTTCTTGAACATGTTTCTTGTCGTATTCCGATCAAACTTGAACGGAATGTGAATTTTCGGTGAGTTTGATGTTTAATTTTTTGGTAATCTTTATAGTGTTCTAGTTGGGTGTTTGGTTGCAATGCGTGTTGCATGATTTGGCCATATTGCTCTCTTTCCTCATGGTTTTCTGCTCACCATCTTTTTGCTTGTCTTCCAAATTTTGCATCCTGCCCTTTTCTTTTATGCAATGAAATCCGCCATGTTCAGACCCTTTTTGCTCCTTCATTCCGTGGTCTCCAGAGGACATAAATTTAATGTGCATGTGGGAAGAGCGTGTTTTGAACTTGTGTGGGCAGAAAGATTTGTCATACACATGGCTTCACTTTTCCTGTCTATCCATGTCCCAAGATTTTGGTTTCCTCTTGATTACTGTCCACGAGCAAACATCTAACTAACTATTTAGAGTAGAAAGATGTCTCTCCATTTATAATATGCAATTGACACACTATTCTTTTGTTTGTCGATGAGGGATGAACTGAAAAGAGGATGCCTGTTGGTAGTGATAGTTGCTTGCTACGATCACCTGCAGTTGTCCAAACCTTCTTTTCTGCTCCATTACTTTTACACTGGGTAATATTAAGAAGTGCATTCCATCTTGCAGATCTGCCATTGAAAACCTTCAGAAGTTTGACTTGAAGATCAAATTGTGTCCTGGCAATGGATACTGAAATTGGAGAGAGTGTGAAGTTTGCCAGGGTTTGTTTCTTCACTTTATAAGCCCGAACTCTTGTACAGTTTCTTTTATCTTTGCTTAAAATGACCATATATATTAATTTAAGTTTAGATAGTATGACACTTAGTGACCATGTTCAGAAATTCATTTGGTTTTCCATCTGTAATAACTTTCAGTAAGCTTAAGATTCTTGTTCTTTTCAGAGGGACTCTTGGAAGGCCATCTTGCTGTTGGCATATCAGAGCCTAGGTGTGGTCTACGGGGACTTGGGTATATCCCCTTTATACGTCTTCAAGAGCACATTTGCTGATGATATTACCCATTCAGAAACAAACGAAGAAATTTTTGGTGTGCTTTCATTCGTATTCTGGACTCTTACCCTTGTTCCTCTCATCAAATATGTTTTCATCGTTCTTAGAGCTGATGACAATGGCGAGGGTAAGGCCAATTAGGATTTTATCCGAGTAAACGTTATAGTTGATCGACCTTAATGCTGAAATTAATTTTGCAGGTGGCACATTTGCTTTGTATTCTTCAATATGCCGGCATGCCAATGTTAGCCTTCTCCCAAACAGGCAGACTGCAGATGAACAACTATCTACTTATAAATATCAGCACCATCCCGAAACAAAAAATGGGTCAATGATCAAAGTTTGGCTTGAGAAGCACAAGAATTTGCACACTATCCTCTTACTAGTGGTTATGCTTGGCACTTGTATGGTGATTGGCGATGGGGTCCTTACTCCAGCTATAGCAGGTATCTGGCCTGTACTTTTTCCTTGTCTCCTTTGTCACTTCAGTTTACTATCAACTTTGCTAATATTGATTCTTTTTCACCTTCTGTTTTGCTAGTGTTTTCTGCAGTTTCGGGGCTCGAGCTATTCATGTCAAAGGAGCACCATGAGGGTGAGCACCCAACCTGGCACCTATTACTTTTAGTTTTCAAAATTTGTATGCTTGTAGTATCTTTACAGAAATCTCTTACTAATTCATTTGGATATTCTTTGTTATATGATACCTCACATAAACAACTCTATTCTTAGGATAAGCTAGAGATAACTTAATTTGACCTGCACTTAATGTAGCCTTTATCAGTACTGTTAATTTCTGGTCTAAATTACTCGCTACTTTTGGGTCACCCAGTTAGCTATAAACCTGTACACAGACACAAGACTATTTCTGAGCTTCTATTTTGCTGTTCCTACTTAATGTCTACCGGCTCCTCAATGAATGGAAGCTTATCATTTGAACTATTTGACACATTCTTATTCCTTGTGATAATTTTGATTGTTATATATATGCTATATAAAATGTGATAATCTGAATGTATTCAACAGTGCAAGTGAGAGCATACTTTGCCAATATGCTAGTCTTACAGTTATATTCATTCTGTCCTGCCTAATATTTCATGAGAGTATGTTCTTTAATTGGTGCTCAAACTTCAAACTTGGTTGACAAATCTTAGCCAAGCTTTGGGCGACATCTGTTTTCCCAAATGAAGCTTGATCTTTTTGGTGACCACTTTTCCCTATACTATAACCAAGAAGTTTTATGTCACAGTATATGCCTCTAAGCTTATCTATTTCTCACCACAAACATATTAGATAAACTAATGGCTCTGTTTGCACTTATGGTGATTTCCCGCTGATGTATGTTCCTGCATTTTGCAGATGCCGTGGTGCCAATAACTTGTTTCGTTCTAGTATGTCTGTTTGCGCTTCAACACTTTGGCACTCATCGGATTGGATTTTTGTTTGCACCAATTGTACTGACTTGGCTGTTGTGCATTAGTGCACTTGGAATATACAACATATGGCACTGGAACCCACATGTTTATAAAGCACTTTCTCCATATTACATGTTTAGGTTCTTGAATAAAACCAAAAAGGATGGCTGGATGTCTTTGGGTGGAATTTTGCTGTGTGTAACAGGTAATACTTATGTTCATGCAACACAGTCATGATTATTCCTCCTGTCTTAGCTTTCTGCCTGCAGACGACTCTTTCTGGACATTTTGGATAGTAATAAGCTAGGTTGTTATGTTCAAGATCCTACTCAGGCTCGTAAACAAATCGACGATATGAAGTTTTGTGAAAGATCTTATAAGAATCATAAAATCATATGAGCTATATCATAAGATCGTAAGAGGTTTTATTGTGATAAGATTGTAAAGAACGAGGTCTTGATCCACATAATCAATATCCAAAGTATATTTAGTTTAAGTTCATGAGAGTACATTCATCAGTTACTTGTAATATTTTATTCATCCATTTACTGGTTGTCGCAAAAGCCTTCAAGTAAGGGTTTCAACAATGTCAGTTAAGGTGATATAGCTTCTTACTGCATAGAAGCATAAAGAACTTTTTGGAAAAAATTTGGTTGAAGTTGTGCTAACTTTTTAGCTGAATTACAGGATCAGAAGCCATGTTTGCTGATATCGGCCACTTCTCGTATACTGCAATACAGGTGACTTGTATCTGCCTTGCAGTTGCTCATTATTTTTTTACAATAGTGGCTTTCCTGACCTCTTATTCTATGCCTACTGCAGATTGCTTTCACTTCAGTAGTATATCCAGCATTAATATTGGCATACATGGGCCAAGCTGCTTACTTGTCACAGCACCATAGAATCACAAGTTACGAAATTGGATTTTACGCTTCAGTTCCTGGTAATTTGTGTTGTCTACGTTAGAAATATGACTCTTGACATTATATAGATGAAATATAGACTACATAAGAAACATGTTTTCTTGCTAACATTGTTTTCTTTGTTTCCCTTCTTAGCATGATTAGTTTTTATTTTTCATGGAAATATTGCTATTCTTTCCTTTTTCTTTTCCCATCACAATATTAGTACACATGTTCTAACAAGTATAAACCATTATATTACATTTGTCTTAAAATTTACAGAAAGCGTGAGGTGGCCAGTGCTTGGAATAGCAATACTAGCATCAGTTGTTGGA
Organism: Pontederia paniculata; assembly: GCA_001647135.1. NCBI lineage: Eukaryota > Viridiplantae > Streptophyta > Magnoliopsida > Commelinales > Pontederiaceae > Pontederia > Pontederia paniculata. The sequence continues at coordinate 28,939 of LTAE01002672.1, read as the reverse complement.
AGCCAAGCAATCATCAGCGGAACATTCTCTATAATAAACCAGAGCCAATCCCTTGGTTGCTTTCCACGAGTCAAAGTAGTTCATACCTCAGAAAAGATCCACGGACAGATCTATATCCCAGAGATCAATTGGATGCTGATGCTCCTGTGTCTAGCAGTTGCTGTTGGATTTAGAGACACAAAGCACATGGGGAATGCATCTGGTATTTCTTAAGCACTAACTTCCTTTTACATCAAATTCATAAAATTCTGTAATCAAATAGGCATTTGCATCTAGATGTTGTTTCTTTTTCAGTTGGAGGTGTAGCCTTTCCTTCAACAAGTAAGAATGCAAGTTTCTTTATTACCTACTAGGGTCATTTTTTTATGGAATGTAAACTAGCAACATCATGTAGATTGATATGGTCTTACTACCCAAACGTGGAATCAACTGCCTCAAATGTTAGAATGAATTTTTACATGCTATGTACAATCCGAACACATCAACAACTGTGACAAATATTTAAGCACAGCAGATATGCATCAGGTTAAGAAACAAGTTTCGCTTATTATACAATGAAAAAGGAGGTAAAACTCCTCTGACATAGCGAATGAGGTGCCTTCACTAGAGATTCTGTAGCTGAATATTCTTTATTTCTCTGGCCTATCTCCATCAGATTTATTACCTTTATTTTTTATCTTTTTATGTGCATTTATAGTTGATGCATTGATAAATCTTTTTTTCTTATCTCTTTTAACATGTCTTTTCTCTTCGTCAATTGCAGGACTAGCAGTGATTACTGTTATGCTGGTGACCACAAGTCTCACATCTCTAGTCATGATTCTTTGCTGGCAAAAGCCTCCATTTTTGGCCCTTACTTTTTTCCTTTTCTTTGGTTCCATTGAGGCTCTCTATTTTTCTGCTTCCCTCATCAAGTTCCTTGAAGGTGCCTGGCTCCCTATACTTCTTGCCCTCTTCCTCATGACTATCATGTTTGTCTGGCATTATGCCACAATCAAGAAATATGAATATGACCTGCACAACAAGGTTTCACTAGATTGGCTCCTCGCACTTGGCGATAAACTTGGTATTGTCCGTGTTCCTGGTATTGGACTTGTTTACACTGATCTCATCTCTGGAGTGCCTGCTAATTTCTCTCGGTTTGTCACCAACCTCCCAGCATTCCACCGTGTCCTTGTGTTTGTCTGTGTCAAATATGTGCCTGTTCCATTTGTACCTCCTGCGGAACGATACCTTGTGGGGCGTGTCGGTCCCCCGCACCACCGTTCCTACAGATGTATCATCCGGTATGGCTACCGTGATGTCCACCAGGACATAGATTCATTCGAATCGCAGCTCTGTGCTAGTTTATCCGATTTCATAATGTCCGAAGCATCAAATGGTAACAGCATGTACAATGTCTTGGAAGATGAGGGTGAGGATGAGCTCACTGTCATAGGAAGTAGCATGCTTACAAGCAATGACAATTACAATCCCGAGGACAGCATACACGAAGGAAGTATGACAATTACCATTCCTCAAAATTCTAACAAATTAGACTTTGCGCCAGCAAGTGCAGGAAAGAAGGTTAGGTTCTTCTTGGAGGAAAGAAACAGCTCAGAGACAGACAAAACTGCAAGAGAGGAGCTGGAGGATCTGTTGGCTGCCCGGGAGTCTGGGTATGCTTTCATATTGGGACACAGCCATGTGCAAACCAAGCCGGGATCATCGATCATGAAGAAGTTGGCAATCGATATTGGATATAACTTCCTGCAAAGAAATTGCCGGGGACCAGATGTGGCGCTGAGAGTGCCACCTGCATCACTTCTTGAGGTGGGAATGGTTTATGTTCTGTGAGCTGAAGCATGCACTTCAATTGCCCATGATGTTCTCAATGAACGGCTAAAAGACATTGATTAGTTATTAATAGATAGTTGATTAGTTCACATACAAAAAAAGGGGACTGCGTCATGTTTGTAGATAGCAAAGATCTTGTAACTGTCAGAATTAAGGACAAAAGTAATCTTGAATGGTATGTTGCTGAAGTCTACTGAAAGCTGCAGTTTGCTTCAAGAGTTAATCTAGCATTATTGATAACTTCCTGGATCAACCAAGAGGAGCTTGGTTACTTCTGTAATGAAAGCAAGCAAACAACAATCACCAGAACTTGTTGAACATAAACATTATTAGATTTTTTGTTCTGGGAGTGACAGATCATGAATTACTAAGTATATTTTACAGCTTGATCAAGCCATTGAGTATAACAGTGTTACTTTTCCTATCTTAATACTAAGGTACCACTCCCTAGATTTCTTGTGATAGGAAGGCGAGAGGCAGTCGCCATCCGTTCACGCAATGCACACATGCACACACTCGTCTGCATGTTGTGCCTGGCGTGTTGTTTGGATTGTCAGATTTGAGCTGTGTGGGGAAAGTTTGGGGTCATGGACAGGCCATTGAAAGGGATAAAGGTGTTCGTGCGAGAGATGGAAACAAAGGCTAAGGAACAAAACCCCTCATAGTCCAACAGAGTTAATACATACTGATGGATCCCCAGCAGCCACATGCCAATCTCATCATGGAGTGACCAAACCTGCAGAGGGGTCTTTTTCCTTTAGGTGGCTGCCACAACGAGCTGGGTCTTAAAGAAAGGTGGTCATGCTTGCATGGTATGGCATGGCATGGAAGGTGATAGGTCCTAAAGTGCTGCTCTGCAACTGCAAGCCCTTTTTTTCTGAAACTTCATTTGGTGTATCCATCAAGAGGGGGTTGCATTCTTTCAAACTTTGACTGTAAATTAACCTCTCATTTCTTCCTTTCGGAAGACAGCATTCATCACTGTAATTGGAATATGATTGCATAGAGTTCCGAGATAAACAAAGGCCTAATATTCAATATAGGGAAAAAAGAATGTGTAGTACATTTGTACAGAAACTGTTGACACTTTTTGTATATGTGAACAATGATCATATTATTTTATATAGAAAGTGTCGCTATTTTTTGGTGCGCTACACAACTATACTAAAAATGTGCTACATGCACCTTGCCCTCTTTAATACATGGTTAAGGGATTCTTTTATGAATAACATGATGTTCAGAAACAAAGTTACAAGGAACCTAAAGATATCTCTTGATTGATTTATGATACACTGAAATCTAAATTCTTAATGTTAGCTCAGAGCAAGAGAAATTCTATATCCAAGTTGTTATCCATCTGTTGATATGTCAATGCTACTTGGAATCGACTGTTCAACTCATAAAAAAGTTTTATTATCAGAAAAATATCTTATATTAATTGTATTGTCAGATTTTTGTACTCCATGTGTACAATTGGATTCTTTGTTTCTTTTAGAACAGTGGACATATTCTTTCTGTATTTCATTAACCTTTCACATATCATTATATAATACATGGTTTCTAATGTGTTCAATGTAGAACTAATTAGCGCGTGTTGGTTCAAATGATGCACAAACTCAGTAAGCCACGGCCACAACTGTCCACAGGGCACTTGGAATTTAGCCTTTGTCTTTACACTGCCTTTCCTGATTCTGAGAGAGAGAGCGAGAGAGAGAGAGA
>LTAE01002672.1:2313-25329 GCA_001647135.1 Pontederia paniculata | reverse complement strand
AGAGAGAGAGAGAGAGAGAGAGAGAGAGAGAGAGAGAGACCTGCATATTGTCTCCAAGTACGTAGAGGCCTGACCACTCTGTTTCATGCATGCTTTATATCTTTTAGTATCATTCTGGTTCATCATCTCTGAGTATTTTCTTTTCTTCAGTCTTGTATTGTATGGGGTTGAGAGGAACGGCCGTAGGAAGAGGGAGATTATTAATTCCAAAGGTGGTTCTCGTCTGCTGTTATATCTCCATTTTGGCTTCAGTCAGCGTAAATGGCGGCAACGGCGGCGGCAGCAGCGGCGCCGGAGCTTTCTCATCTGGTGAGAGCAGCTTCACTCGTAAATTCAGCAATACTAATCCTCCTCCACATATTCATTTGAAGCCTAATTAAATTCACATACGAATTCTTTCCAATTTTTACTAATATCAGTTCCAATAAATGAAAATTTCTTAATTACAAATTAATTACAAACTGGTTTGCTCTAAGAAGAAATGTGTATCAGTGTGTGTACTATGTACATGTATAACTTTCATTAATGCATGTTGTTGTTCATTTTCCTGTTTTCTTTGCAGATGTTAGAAGCTGGAGAAGGAGGTCTATCTATGAGGTAAATTAATCTCTCCCCCAACCAAGGCTTGATTTCTTCTCATAGAAATATATAATCTTTCTCGTGAATTTTTAGTTCCATTTATGTTATTTTGCCTACTTAATATCTTTAAATACTACAATGTCATATATCACATATAACATAAGATTCAGCATCATAAGCGAGTAAACAAAGTACAATCTTCTAAGTTTTTTTTTTCTTATTCCAATTTTTTTTTAGTTCAATGAGTAGAACCTCATATTTTATTCTTATTTAAGAGTTACTGTGGGTGCTTATTTTAGCGATTCGGCGGTCTTGCTACTAACTTGAGTCTATGATAGACTGTATCCATGCAGGTGGATGGGGCCGGCCGGAGGAGACTCATGGGTCCGGGCTCGTATCCTCCGCGGTGCACAAAGAGATGCGGTAAGTGCACCCCGTGCCGGCCGGTACACGTGCCAGTCCCGCCACAAGCTCCGGTGATCAACGACGGCGAATACTACCCTGAGTCCTGGCGGTGCAAGTGCCGCAACCGGCTCTACTGAACGATCTATGTATAAAATGTCTACTTATATAATACTAATACATACATATATATGTGTATATATATGTATACACTATACATGTGCGATAGCATATCTACTATCATATATACGCATATGCACGTGTGTATACCAACTGCTACGAACAAATTTGGTCGTGTGATATGAGAAAAATATAATGCGTCTAAAGATAATTGTGTGACATGAGGATAAGGATATAATGCTCATCATCTCCTCATTTGGCAAGGGACATGACCCACTTATCTGCTCAACACAAGAGTATTCTTTTTCTCAATTTTTTTTTAAATGTGTAAGAGTAATTAGTATAATTTGATAAATAAATAATAAATTAAGGGGAGAAATGAAAAATGGTAAAGTAGAAGTGTGGGGAAAAAATAATAGGACAACTATTATGATGTGAAAAATGCTATAATTGAGCATGCAAATTGACCAAAATGATCCTCCGAGAAATTTAGAAAAATATTAGCTTGTTTTCATTCTGCCATATGTATGGCTTATTATGACCGATTCTGTAGTTTCTTCCTCTCATATATAATAAAATATTTTTTCTATAAATTATGTTATAAAGGAAGGTTCACGTATTTAATATAAAGATCAGTTTAAACATAAGAATCAAATTCTATTTTTTTTAATTCACAGGTCGAGAGCCATTGAACAACTTATAAAAGACAGTACGTACGTCGGAAGAGATATCTAAGGAATTGAATGCAGAAGTAGTCAGAAAAAAAATAGCACTCGTTTGAGAATTGAATATCTTCATTTTTTTTTTCAAAATGAAGATAATATGTTTCAATGACAATTATACATACCCCTTGATAGTTTGGGGATAAAATAATGGATTTAAATAAAAATGAAGTACACAAATTTAGGGACGGACTCAGAACGAAAAGTTGGAGGGGGGAGGGGCAATACATATAAAAGTAAAATAAAAAAATTAAGAGAGACCAAGAGTTGAACCCTAACCTCAATATAGTACTCAAAATTCTCTATCACTACACCAAGTAGGTAATCTTACTTTTTTTAACATTTATTTTATATATTGATTGTATCTACTAGTATATATATACCGAAAAATTGAGGGGGGAGAGGGGGAGGGAGGCACACTATACGTAGGTCCGCCCCCTGCACAAATTTATTCCAACTTTGGCCACCCAACTTAATTCCATCTTGGAATTTCTTTTTAGAATATGCTCTTATTTCATTATCTTTTTAGGCCAGGTGACTTTACATCCAAGTGGAGTATCATACTGGCACATTATAACCTAATTAATTCAAAATATCAGATAATATGTTTTTTTTAAATATTTCTGAATTTTGGATAAAAAAAATGCTACAGTACACCTATAGCTGATATGTAGACCAATGGATGTGACAACCTCATGTAATAATCTAAAAAAACAAGTTACATAAAATGCAGTTTTTAGCATGTACATTTCTTTTGGTAAAAAAATTCTCTCATGAGACAATGTTATGCATCGAACTTATGAATTATTATATATATCTTTCAAATGTCAAATATGCATTACCATTATTTTTTTTCTATTACATTATTCATAAAAATTATTCTTTGACCCAACTTATTGCAACAAAACAAAAAATTTAGGCCTAACTAAAAGCCCAATTATAATGGGCCAAGGCCCAAAAGAGCATTTTAGCCTGCTAACCAACTACCAAACAAGTTTCCAAATGCAGTCGTGCAATCTCTTCTTTCTCGTCGTCAAGCTTCGCCTTCCTCCTCTCCATCACTTCCTCTTGGAGCTCCAGGAGAAAGCACGGCGATGGGGTGCGGCTTCCGGACCTCTTCCTTCGTCCCTCCGAGTTCTTCTGATCGCTTGATGTCCTACTCTCGTTCCTTCCCGAGTTCCCGACCGATGGTGTGTGCGACATCGTTTCCTTGCGTTCCTTATCGTTCCTTTTCTAGTTCTTTTTTGTTGCCTCTGTTTTCTGATCCGATTTGGGGTTCTCTTCGAAGAGATTGATGCCTTCTGGAGTTAGGAGGCGTCTGTTTGTTTGCGGAGCGTCGGGGGCGGATGAGAAGGGTCGTGGAAATGGGTTCGATAGCATCTCCAGCAAGGGTTTTGTGGAAGAGGTGAGTTGGAATTCTTTTTTGTTGTTCTGATGGTTATTCGGAAGATATGTTTCATCACTACCTATAATAATAAAAAAAAAGTGAAGCTTTCTTAGTTTATCTGCTAGTTATGTGTTGTATTTCTTCTTTTAGTTATAGTTTTGAATTGTTTGATGAGTTCACCTATGAATCCAATTTCTGTTTTAGTAATGAAGAGTGTGTTGGATGAGTTCTGTTACTTTATGGATTGTGCTTGCTTGTTCTTCCTTTGGTAATCAAAACTACATATTGGATGATTTTAACCATGAGATGTGATAGGTCTTTATTGCCTTGGTTCTAATGTTTGATGAGAATAACAGTGAATTGTGGTTTGATTTCTTCCTCTTAGTCCGTCAAAAATTGCGTTCTATATTATGATTTTGATATTGATTTTTCATATATATTAATAAAGTTGTTGAAAAAAATGGCCAGAAAATTGGAGCTGAATATGGTGAAGGCTTTGAAACATTTAGAATGGATGGTCCGTTAAAGGTGGATGTGGTAAGGATCAAGCTTTGACATACCCTGTTTTCTCATGTCTTGTTAAAAATATAGAACTTGTTGAATAGCTTCTAAAACTCTTCACTTTTGTTAGGATTATTTGAATGATAAATTGCAAGAATGCTTTCTTCAGAGGACACGACATGCTATGAAGCCAGATGAAGCTATTGGACTTATTTTTTCGTGGGACAATGTTTTGGTAAGTTATTTTCAAAAGATTGCTCAAGGAATTTCTTATTGAGTAGTTTGATATTAGAAAGTTTGTTTTCTTTCCGATCCTTTAGAAAGTTTGTTTTTTAAATCATCTACTTACTACGTTATATATGTCCAAGTTTTTGCCAACTTGGACACTGTAGATACTCATAGTATCGCCGTTATAAAAAATGACAAATTATATCAGCTTTACAGAATATCTCTTTTTATGTTTCTTCCCATTTATTACTGCAGCAAATACTTCATTTCTGGTTTTCCTCAGGCTGATACTCGTTCTCTAAAATTGGATGCTTGGAGACAGCTCGGTCATGAAGAAGGTACACAAGAAAAAACATGAGTTCAGATTTTTCTTTTTGAGGAAAGAAAGGATGACTATACGAGTTGAAGTTCAGATTTATATATTAATTTATTTGGAGGAGTTCAGATTAGTGTTTACCAGAATTGTCATCTTAGACATAGTGTTTGTAAAACCAGAGCTAACTGGCTGGTTGAATCAACCAGTGGAATTGATTATAGTATCCCCATTTTTTACCTAATTCTCTAAACAGGGAAAGATATACCCGCCGATGTTCATATGCAGAAGGTCCTTCTTCATACACCTGCTGATGACATGCTACGCAAGGTACACATCCATTCTGGATTGATGCCTTCAAGTTGATTTTCATTTTTTGAAAGATAGTCATTCTTCAATTTCCTCTAAAAAAGGTGTGTCAATAATTGTTTCAAAAGTTTCAAAGCTTGTTGCACCTATTATATTTAATATTTAGTTTATAGTATCTTCTTACATGATATGTTTCTTCTGAATCCTGCATTAACATTGCTTGCCCTCTGTGCTGCTATAATGTCTTTACTTTTGATTCTGATGATCATACAAGCACAAATCTTCGTATGACAACCATTCATTACTCTTGATTTTTGTATAAACAGTGGAATTTTTTTATTAATGCAAAGCATTCTATTGATAGTATAATTCTAATAATGTTGCAATGTCTGTTCATTTGATTATCGTGCAATTCATACTAAAATTCACAAATACCATTTTTATACATCTGGTTCCTGAATGTTTTGCAGCCTAACTGCTGAAATAACTTCGTTTGAACCAGTGATATTAACAGCTTCAACAGTACATACTATAGAATGTGAGATAAAAAAGGACACCTAGGTAATTGTATTAATTATTCTGTTCCTTGATGTAGAATGCTGGATCAGTATGATTAGTCATTTTGTCAGGTTGTAAGTGCCATTTATGTTTTGAGTTGTATCATCGTATGATTGTGTCAAATATCAATACCTGTCAACCTCTTCATTTCAATGTACAATAATGACATTTTTTTGTTTAATCTGGTGTTAGCCTTATGAACATGAAAAATTTACATTAAGACGAAATGATTAGGTATTATCACAGGGGCATGTCGAACCCAATATTTCAGGAATTCAGATAACATTCTTAAATGGGAACTTGAAACATGAGCCTATTTTTTTTCTTCTGCATCTTTACATAACATTTTTGCGTTAATTATCAGATAAAAGAGTAATGCGAAATGTCCTTACTCCTATGTTTTATAGGTAAATATAAGCTATAAAAAGATATATATGACTTAGGATATAGAAAAATATGTGGGAACGGCTTGGGTTTCCTCAAAACTCGATGGCTTGTTCATGACTACTGCAGACTATGTAAGAAATTATTATGTGTAGTATTTCACATAATTCATCTTTTACACATTAGAAATGTCAAACTATATTTTTTTGGAAGGGGGGATGATAGCTACAGTTTTGAGCAGCAATTCACTTGTATTAAAGAAAAGTCAGAGTAAAACTATATAACTTTCCTGTAGGAAAGTTCCAAAAGTTTCATAAAGCATCCACTGTTCATTGCATTTCTCACTTGTTGGTCTCTTCATTTATCAGACTTCTAGAACTATTTCTGCATTTCACAAAAAAAAAAACTTTTGCAATATCCAGAAGTCTCAATAGTGTATAGTGACTCTTATCACATCTAGTACTGATGCATCTGTAATCTTTTGAATTTTTAGGTTTTGTGCTGGGAAGATACAGAAAGTGAACTGGAAAGGCTGAAATCTAGGCTCTCACAATTATATTTTGATAATCTTATGAAGGTTATGCTTCTGCTTGCCAAATTATTAGCAGTATCATTTCTACATTTCTTTTAACAGTATAAAATTTTTGTCCAGCTCGATGCTCCAGTCGAGGGACTAATTGAATGGTTGGATGCTCTATATTCAGCAGGCGTTCCCTGTGCTATTGTATCATCTCTTGATCGGAAATGTATGGTTGAAGCTTTGCAGAGAATGGGATTGAACAAATATTTCCAGGTTCATATTGTACTGATTGTGACAAATAAATCTGGACGAATGTCACAGACTCACAGTCATCCTCTTTCTTCTTAAAAAACTTCTATCATACATGCTATACATTTAAGGTTTGGCCTACTGTTGCTTTTCATGATATTCAGGCTCTTGTGACAGAGGAGGATGGAATGGAGTCAATTGCCCATCGATTTCTGTCGGCTGCAATGAAGGTACATACTTTCTATAATAATTTAGTTATTAAGGAGTAATCATCCTCTTCCAATGGCTAGGTCAATAGATCCAATAGTTAGAAAACTGCCTTGCTTCATTCTTGCAACAAATAGTTCCATTCTGCAAGTTTAATTTTCACATGAATAAAATATATCTCCCTCTCAAATAAAGAATGAATAAAATATATCTATGATCATAGGGTTCTAATTTCAATCGACCAAGGACGAATGGGTCAGCTTTGCTCCCAGAAATAATGTATGGCATGCTACCAATTCTGTTTTTGTGGAAAAATAGTTCAGGCCCATAACAGACTTAATTTTCCCTGATATAGGATGAAACCCTTGAAACCAAAATGAAGAAAAAATTAAAATGGAAAAAAATTAAAAGAAGAAACCACAACAGCAAGCTGTAACTACCCCACACATTGTCTGCATTTTTGCTTGAGAGAGCATTTTGTTTCTTTCCACTGGCTACTGTATCATCTGGAGATCACTTTGTTATGTTAAAGAAAATATGTTCTTGTCTTTGATTCCTTTCCCCCCTCTTCCTCCTATTCATTTAAATCCTCTTTTGGCATCTGGTTGGTTGTGATCTATCTCATACAGGAGGTAGATTTTGTGCCCTAGTTCCTTGGATGATAACATCTTTCTTCTCTTGATTTTTGTAGTATCTGTATTTCTCTTTTATTTTCTTCTTCCTTCTCTTCCAATTCCCTTTTATTGTTTTTAAGTTGGTTTTCCTTCTTTTTTTTCCAGTTTCCTTTATTTTTATCTTTTGCTTCTTTTCTCTTGTTCTTTCTTCTGCCATTGTCCTTCTGACATTTGTTTTTTTCTGGTATTTTTTGTTTCTTTCCTTTTATCTCATCCTTTCTGATTTTGATTTATATCTGCTTTTCTTTGTGGGCTTTTTGTTTGTTTCTGACGTTGGGGAAGGATTGAACCTTATTATATCATTTTCATTTGTCTTTTAAATGACCCTAAAAGGAATTTATGAACCTCAGACTTTCTAATGTTTGTTATTAATTTTCATCTGTAAAAGATCCTATAAGCTTTAAAAGTATAAAGCAAAAAAAATGCATGGCAAACAAAATCTACATGCATTGGCATGCCACAGTCACATTCCATGTTGTGCTTCCATGAAAACTTGTGCCACTAGCAGGTGACTAATCATCACAATGAACTTTTAAATTTCCCAGTGGCACAACTCAACTGTTGGCTTTCCATCTTGACATTTTATTGATTCATTTTCCTGTGTGATAAGGTTGGATAGATGCAGCAAAAGAATAAAAAGGACAAACTTATATAGGAGGTGCATAAATGCTGCATATGTGACTACATCACTATTTAAGCGGTCAAAGGCTTCATATAACAAACATGTTTTTCCCTACATTGGCCAAATCACTTGTTACATTTCCAAATATTTCACTTGTTACATTTCCAAATATTTATGTCCCCTAGAATTAGATATCGGAGGGGTGCCTACCTCCGTGTCACTTTTCTCTCTTGCTTCTGCCTACTTCCATGTTAAGGTGTTTCTTGTTGCAGGCTTCATGAACATTTATCAGTATTTTGGTTTGGCCAATTCTTAAATCTTTGTGTATAGAGTTTGATGTTCAATGTGATCTTTAGATTTATTGATAACTACAGGATAGTCAAGCATGATGATGACATGTTTTCTTTTTCATTTGTCTTTATCCAATGAGTAATTTACACTCGACTTCGTTACTTCTTCGTGACAGTTGGATAGAAAGCCATCCAAGTGCGTTGTATTTGAGGATGATCCAAGGAGCATTACTGCTGCTCATAACTGCACCATGAAGGTGGTAGCTCTAATTGGCGTGTATCCAGCGTAAGTACATAGTTCTTTATATTTACATACATGGTTCTCTATATAGTGAATTGTGATATATGAAGGTATGAACAACCTATTTCCTGCATTTGGTGTATCTACCTCCTTGTTTATCTTTGATCAAAAGGGAGACAGATCGCTTACTAGGTAAACAAACAGTGCGTGGTCAAGATCATAATGCTGTAGCTAAACTAATTAGCTCAAATTCCAATTGCTTTTCAGACCCACAGTTCTTATTCTTCCAGCTATGAACTGTGTTTCTTTCGGCAAATAAGATCTGATAGTTCGGTTGTTTTTTTCTTGAGAGCCCACTCTAATTTCGTTTTCCTTTATCGACAGGTATGAGCTGGTGCAGGCTGATCTCGCTGTTGCTAACTTTAATGAACTTTCAGTGATCAATCTGAGAAGATTATTTGCCCACAGCGGATCGAACTTTATGGATTTACAGAAACAGAACACAGAGAAATCACCACCGAAAAGGAAATTGAGGACAGATACGATTTTCTGACACGGAAAAGGATAAGTGACATATATCAATGTACAGATGATCACAAGGGGGACTGAAATCGTGTTCTTTTTCTGTCCCAATAATGTGAATAAGCTTTGTGCAGGAATTTGTAAAATCTATAAACTTTAATTTAACAAAGTAAAGGTGGAGTTACTCAACTTGAGTATCCAAAGATTTCAAATTTAATTTTCACTCCTTTTATTTTTAGCATTTTTTATGTCTCTATTTGTAATCGAAAGAAAATAAAAGAAAACGATAAAACTCGTCGATGTTACTTAAACGAATTCGTTACCACTTTTGGCGTGGACAAGGTATTCTCCGGAAAGGGCCAAAAGCTCATATCAACTCATAGTTAAGTAGACTGTTAGTGTTAATCAAGATAGTTTAACTTAACCATCTCAATGATAATTTATAGCAACAGAATTTCCAGCTAAAATGTAAGTGTTAATTTTTAACCGATTAAACTAATTTAACCGGTATTTTTTTGGCAGGTGAATAATTTTTGGCAATTTTTTTCACACTTGAAAATCAAGAGTGCTTTAAGCTAATTTATTCGAAGGTTTAAATCCAAAACTTCAACATCATATATATATATATATATATATATATGAAATAATAAAGGTGCTAATTATTTAATTAGATAATATTATACTATTTATTTTGTTTTTATTATAAAATATTGTAGTGTGACCAGCCGACTTGTGATCACGGTCGTGATGGCCACACATCGCTATGATCACGGTCGTGATGGATCGCGCGTGGACGCGCCGTGAAGGAAATGGCGACACCGAGACACAGACGTCGCATGAGTTGTATCCAACAGGCAGCGACGATGCGGAGGTTAAATGCATGCGGATCGTGCATTAAAATAGGTGTCTTCCATTTCCGGAAATGAGCGTGCACGACCTTCACGCGAGCGCGTCGTCGACGCGCGTAACAGCCGCAGATTGAACGGGGGCGGAGTGCTACGGGCAAGCGGCCTGTAAATGGACATGGGCGTGTACTAGGAGCCCCCATCCGACTTGACAGAAATCTCCCCTCTCTCTCTCGTTCTTCAATTGGTATCACAGCGCCGGCGGATCGATCCGCTCGACGCTTCCGACGCACACGCCAGTTGAGCGCTTCTCGGTCTTCTCTATGCTTCGCTATCGTCTTCCGTTGTCACCTTGAACCTTCCCACACCGCTTCTGCTGCAAACGATTGCACCTAATGCTCCGACGACGCTTGTCCTGGCGGCCGACGTTGCAGACGACGAGCAGAATCCGCGCCACCTCGAGCAAAATTGACGGCCCAAGGGTCTTCCCTCTATATAGAAAATAAATTTAGTTTATTCTCTGTTATTTACTGTTAAAATTATTTTCGAATAGATTAATTTAGAAAATAAATTTAGTTTATTCTCTGTTAAATTTATTTTAGATAGATTAATTTAGAAAATAAATTTAGTACATTTACTTACGGACAAATTAATTTAGTACATTTTCTTATTAAATTTATTCTTTGAATATATTAATTTTAGTATATTTTTTGTTAAATCTATTTTCGGTTACATTAATTTAGAAAATAAATTTGGTATTTTAATTATTTTTCTTTGCATAAGTTAAATTTACTATTTTTCCGTTAAATTTATTTTCGGATAACTTAATTTAGAAGATAAATTTAGTTTATTTTCTGTTGAATTTACTTTCAGTAAATTAAATTTTTTTAAAAAATAGTATTTTTCTGTTAAATTTATTTTCAGATAAATTAATTTTAAGTATAATTCTGTTAAAAAAAATTAAACTTATCTTCGCATAAATTACTTTAGAAAATAAATTTAATATATTCTCTTTTTTGCTAAATTTATTTTCGTATAAATTAAGTTAGAAAATAAATTTACTACTTTTCTATTATTTTTTTTGGATAAATAATTTAGTATATTTTTGTTAAAAAAATTTTTGTATATATTTAGTGATAAATTTATTTTCGGATAAATAAATTACATTTTTTTAATATATTCAAAATTTTTCTGACTATAATTTATATTTTTTTTATAGAAATGTCTAAGTTTATGGCTGTGGAACTAGTCAAATTGGGTCGTTTTAACGGCGCCAACTACGATGTCTGGAGTCGTAGAATTTGGTATGGTCTAGTTCATGACGGCCTAAAAAGCTATATTGATACAACTCCACCAGTTCTTCCAGATGATGCTTCTGATGAACAAAGAGCAGCTCACACAGCGGTGCTGGAGCAAAGGAAGTCTGGTGATGAAAAGACCAAGACCTTCATACTTATGTATATGGAGGATAATGTGATTAGGGTTTTTGAAACTCATGAAAATGCTTATGAGCTTTGGGAAGCTCTTAAGGATAAGTATGCGTCCAAAAGTGACATGAATATTCAATTGTTGTTGCATAGATATACTACTTGCAAAATGAAAGCGGATGATAAATGTGTCCGATAATGTTAATAAGATGATTGTAATGACAAAAGACTTGGAAGTTACAGGTTGTGCACTACCAGAGCCATTGCAGATCACTTCAGTGCTGAACAGTCTCCCACTTGCCTTCGACATGACAACAACAATTGTGCGTGTCAATGAATCCATCAAGAAGGTTGTTGAACTGCCCTCTATTTTGGCCATTGAGCAGGATATGCCCAAAGGAAAAAGAAAGAGAGAAAATATCTTCGAAGTGGAGGATATTGCTGAAGGGGAGGAGGAAGATGTGCATGTTGTACGCTATCAGCACAAGCAATCCAGACCAGCCGTCAGCCCTAAAAAAAAATAGTTCAAGCCTCAAATAGGGCAGAAAATGACAAGGGGAGCTTGCTACACTTGTGGGAAATATGTCATTTTAAAAGGCATTGTCCCAACAAGCCAAGGCAAGACGGCCCACCCAGTGGACAAAGTGGACAAGGTGGACAAGGAGGAGAAAGGCAAAGTAAAGGAGCATGAGCTAGCAAGATTTAACATTCCTTGGTAGTGGAATGCAATGAAACAACAACTGATATTGATGGGTGGTGGATCGACTTTGGAGCGACCCGCCATGTTGCCAAGATTAAGGAGGACCTCATTAACTTCAAGGAAATAGTAAAAGGGGAAAGAGGGTCTACATGGGCAACACACATACCTCGATGTTGAGGGGGTTGGTGAGTACAAGCTAGACATTAGTGATAGTTTTATTGTGCTCAAAGATGTGTTGTATGCGCCAGGATTGAAGCGCAATCTGATATCTGTTCTGTCCTTTTGCATAAGAGTTTTGAAGTTAGATTTTATAATGGCCGAATAACTATTGACAAGAACAATAAGGTCATAGCAACCGAGAAGCTTGTACCCGGTCATGACATGTTTTGCTTGAATGCCGTTAAAAATAATGAAATAAAAGACTCTTCCCAGTATTCATTGTGTTATATGTCTGATTATGATCTCTGACATGAGAGATTAGGACATCCAGGAAACTCATAAATAGAACAAATAAAGAAAATGAATTTAGTGTCCAACATTTATGGTGCAAGGACAGTGGCATGTGAGCATTGCTTGGTCAGTAAAATGACTAGGACCCCTTTTGGTGTGGGGACAAAGTCAACTGAGTTGTTGGAACTAATTCATTCTGATATTTGTGGACCATTGAGTGTTCATGCTTTCGAGGGAAAAGAGTACTTTATTACATTTATTGACAATTATTCTAAATAGTGTCATGTGTGCCTAATACAAAGAAAGTCAGAAGCATTCGAGACTTTCAAGAAGTATAAGGCACTAGTTGAGAAGAGGTTAGGTAAACCTATTAAGTGTTTGATGACATATAGAGGAGGAGAGTTTACCTCTCGGAAATTTAAGGGGTATTGCATTTCAGAGGGCATTCGTAGGGAGACTACGATGTCATACACACCACAACAGAATGGTGTGGCGGAGAGAAAGAATAGAACTCTGATGAATGCAGTAAGGTGTATGTTGTCCCACTCGAGTATGCCAATTGTGGTGAAGCTTTGATGACCACGAGTTACATACAGAATCGAATTTCCACAAAGTCCATAGAATCAACGTCATATGAGTTATGGGTTGGTAGAAAGCCCGAGATGGGTCATCTCCGGAAGTGGGGATGTAAGACGCACGTATTGATTCCTAGTCTACTTAGGGACAAGCTGGATCTGAGGACGGAGACGTGCAGATTTATTGGATATAGTCAGTAGTCCAAAGGGTACAGATTTTTTCATTAGGAAAAGGGTCTCATAGAGAGTCGTGATGTTACTTTTCTAGAGAATGAAAAGGATCAAGTTATGGAGGATGATTATCCCCTCACGATTCTAGGAGACGATGGACACAACTCGGGAGATCCATTGTACTATTCAGTAGTGGGAGTTGATGATCCAGCTCCAAGCGAGATACCCTTGGATGCGATGGAACGAGTTCCACGAGTATAACAAGAACCAACCTTCCACTGATAACACCCGCACATTTGGATGATTAAGTAATGTACTAGTGCGAGGCATCGTGTTACTCCGTTGATACTGAGATAAATGATAATACAAATCCTATCACCCTGAAAGAAGCGATGACTTCTAATGAATCGGAGTCATGGGCGGCCACCATGAGAGTAGAAGTAGACTCGATTCACAACAACGGAGTGTAGACATTATGTGATATTCCAGATGAAAGGCAACCCATAGGATGTAAATGGGTATTCAAGAAGAAGTACCGAGCAGACGATTCCCTTGATAGATATAAAACGAGGTTGTTGGCCAGGAGTTATATTCAGCAGGTCAGGATTGATTTTCAGGAGACTTATTCTCCAGTGGCTAAGTTTGCATCGGTATGGACGATATTAGCCATAGTAGCATATATGAATTTGGAGTTGTTCCAAATGGACGTCAAGACAACATTCTTGAATGGAGATCTGTCAGAGGACGTATATATGCGACAACCTGAAGGGTTTCAATAAAGGGTCAGGAGGATAAAGTATATAAACTCTAGAAATCATTGTATGATCTAAAGCAATCATCTAGGCAATGGTATTTGAAGTTCAATGAGACGATAATCCAATTTGATTTCAGACAAATTGGATCATTGTGTCTACATCAAAAAGAAAGAAAGCAGTTTGTGATATTATCACTATATGTAGATGATATATTGCTTGCCCGGAATGATGTAGAGATGCTCAATGAGGTAAAGGACAAATTGAGCAAGCGATTTGAAATGACAGACATGACGAGACCCTTCTATGTATTGGGCATTCAAATCAGTCGTGATAAAAACTCAAAGAGTTTGAGTTTAAGTCAAGAACAATACATAAATAAGGTATTGAGAAAATTCAGGATGCAGAATAGCAGTCCTGCACCGACAACGCGTGTGATTGGGAAGAGGCTGAATAAAAGTCAGTGTTCCAATGCAGGGCAAGAACCTTTGGGTGAGCCTTATGCAGAAGCGGTCAGCAGCCTAATGTATGCAATGCTCTGTATGAGACCTAATTTGATTTACACGGTAAGTCTTGTTAGCATATTTCAAAGTAATCCTGGAAAGACTTATTGAAAGTCATTAAGAGAATACTGCGATATCTAAATGGGGCAGTACAACTGAGATTGACATACCAGGTTGATACATTCGAGACAGTAGGATATTCAGATGCAAACTTCGGGGGGATATTGACGACCGTAAGTCTATATCGGGTCACTTGTTCCTTCTGGGTGGTGCAGTCGTTTCTTGGGGTAGCAAGAAACAAAGATGTGTGGCGAGACACATATAGGAGGCTGAGTATATTGCTTATAAATACAGCAGTCACCCATGGTGTATGGCTCAGACATTTCCTTTTAGAACTAGGACTCGATTTTGTTATAGGACCATTGTCCATGTACTGTGATAATTAAGCTGCTATAAATTTGATACACAGTGAAACCAATAGTTCAAAAGGAAAGCATATTGAGATAGAATATCACTATATTCAGGATATAGTCGATAAGAAGGAAGTAATAGTGACTTATATGCATACGAGTGATATGTTAGCTGATTCCCTCACAAAGGGAATTGCAGCTGGTACTTTTATCAAGCATGTGAGCTTGATGGGACTCAGGAGTGACTGAGTCAGTGTAAAGTATTCACGGATAGTAAAACTTCGAGACATGATCTCCAGTTAGACTACTCACGGATAGTGGGAGTGATGACACAGTGACCACGTTGGTCAAGTAGGAGATTGTTGTAGTGTAACCAGTCGTGACCTGTGATCACGGCCGTGATGGCCACACCAGTTGTGATCACTATGATCATGTGCGTGATTGATCGCGTGCGGACGCGTCGTGAAGGAAATGGCGACACTGAGACGCAGACGCCGCATGAGTTGTATCCAGTTGGCAACGACGATGCAGAGGTTAAATGCACGTGGATCATGCATTAGAATATGTGTCTTCCATAAAGGAGCATGCACGACCTCCACACGAACGCGCCGTCGACGCGCGTAATGGCTGCGGATTGAACGGGGACGGAGTACTACGGGCAAGCGGCCTATAAATGGACATGGGCGTGTGCGAGGAGCCCTCATCCGACTTGACGAAAACCTCTCATCTCTCTCTCGTTCTTCATAAAATATTAATATATATATGATTTAATGAAAGTATTATCTATTTGATGTTAAATTTACGATGGATAATTTTTTTAAAAAAAAAAATCATGTGATTGGAAGTAAATGAAAATAGAAAATGGAAAAAAACAAATGAGTATTTTCCAGGGGCTTATCCTCGAGAAATCCACTCGGCTACACGTGATAGGCTCGGCCCAATAATGAAATGGATAGCACATGGCAACGTAGGACGTAGATTCCCCAGAACGCCCTCTTCTCTTGAGCAAAAATTAACACGAGTACCACAAGGTCTTAAAAATGTCAATGGCTTCACAGAGGGTATTTTGGTAAAGTGGGAACGAATTATTTATCCCTCGGCGACGGAATTTTATCCTCTCCGCTCCCCCCAAAACGAAGAGCTCCGCGAGAGATTTGGGAGGAGCGATAACGAATTTGGATTCCTTTTTTTATAAAAAAAATCTGAATTTGTTAAAAATGTCTTCGATTTGTAGCCCATTTTCCCGATGTTCGACTTCGTCAACTTTCCGGCAGTCGTCGGCCACTTATCGCCGGAATTCGAAGCCCTTCTCAGTCCGCTGCACCGTCGGAGGTATCAGTTTTGTGCATGCCCTCCTTTTGTTACAAGAATTTGGCTTCAGTTATGAATACTCTTAGTTCAGTTTTTATGATTTATGATCTTATAATTAGATGCTTGTATGAGTTCACGGTAATGGTCGCGAATTTGTTGATCATTATAGGACTTTGCACAATTTTTGCACCCGTATTTTACTGGGAGTAGATGGAACCGGTTTCGTGGTGAATGCTCTTGACTTGGGATCTGTCTCCGTTAAACTGCAGAAGCAAGCTGATGATTTAATTAAATGTAGAAGCTTTTAGCCATTAATATTTTCAAGAGTTGACCTGTAGCATGTTTGTTAAGAAAAAACCAGAATTCTGCATGCACGAATGGAGTAAATGGAAAGAAAAAAAAGATGCATGTCGCACAAGCAACAGTGGAGAGAATTATTTGATAATATTATGAAGGTTTGGAGTTTAGTAAATTATGCCCTTGTTCAGTATAATATGGTCCGAATATTTTTGAAAAATCTATAATACTGAACGTACTGGGCTTTGATAACTTTTAGTTTCTCTTTAAAGAAAATTTGATTTCTTGTTCAAGCGCCTACTAGATTAGGATAATATGATAGCATTAACAAAAATCTCGGAAATGTCCTTGAGTAGCATTTCTTACTCTTTTAGTTTTACACTATTTTTGGGGGTTTAATTTGTGTTTCAAATCCTTCTTTCCCAGAATTTATTGCAGAACCAAAAGTTTCTTCCACAGCCGAGCCCCTCCTTCTAAGTGCAGTTCGAGGTGAAAAAGTTGACAGACCCCCAGTTTGGCTAATGAGGCAAGCTGGGAGGTATATGAAGGCAGGTTTAGTATATTATCAGCTTTTTTATATAATCTTTCCACATTTTGTGGTTCTTTCAGTTATCTAGACTATTCAAGGGCATGTCCTAAATTTAACTTTCTTTCCGAAACATATGCTGGTGTCCTTTTCTCTTGTGACAAAGAACTAAAAGGTTCTCAGAGTTAAATATCCAAAGACTGATAGTAGGATACTTGGGTTCAACAATGAGATGTTTAATTGATCTATTCATTCGTTTGAAGGTGATTCATATGTTCATTGACAAATTTCTCTTAGTAAAAGTTCTACAAATGGAGAATTACTCTGTATTGGCGTCATGTTCATGAATGCCAATAAACTGTATTGTCATCATGTGTACACAATCATATTTCCGATGATATGATAAAAACATTATTGTAGACATATTATAACTCTTTACCAGAGCCCATGATGAAGTCTTATTGCAGTATATCTAGTTCCTGAGATGTTAAAGGTCAATGTACACTCTCCAAAACCTAACATAAGCTCGCGTTTCATGTTGACCAACTGGTACATTTGCATTATTCAGTTTATCTGAGATATAATGGTAGTATCTGTTTCTCTATTAAGTCAAATTTAACCTGTTAACAACTTGACAGGGCAATCTTCTTCAATGGCTTTTGATACTCTATTTACCTTTTATCCACTATGTTACTAAGTTGCCAAATTTATAATCCTCAATTTTCCTTCTTAGCTGTATTTCTCTTTGATGTTTTGTGAGTATTTTTGTAGTACTAAATTTTTCCATCATCAAGCTTCTGGTGTTTTTCTTCTCCATTTTTATGAATATCCATATTCAAAATATTGTGCATTCTAATAATGATTTTTTTTATCAATCTTTGTCAAGCAGAGCTATCAGTTGATCTGCGAGAAGTATCCATCTTTCCGTGAAAGATCAGAAAATGTTGATCTTGTTGTTGAAATTTCTTTGCAGCCATGGAAGGTTTTCAAGCCTGATGGGGTGAGGTGTTGTATTTGGTTACCACTAAATTTTACTTTTATTCTATTAGGTCAATCATTTTAATCCATCTTTTAAAATAAATGGATGATCACTGTTTCAGTGCATTGTGTATGTCGATGTCTCTGCGCTAGAGATAACATTTATGCACATAGTAAAATTCCTCTTATATGCCAACCTGTGAAACATGTTCACCTCAGTATGTGTAGACTTCAGTATCTTCATATGGGATCGCCATACCAATTTGATGCCATGGATTTTTTCACCTAGGCTTTCTTCTGAGCATGCTGATGAAAAAAGTAGATAAAACTTGGCGATATTCTGCAAAACATCAGATAATAATAATCAGCTGTACATTAAAACCTCTCACTTGCATCATTCATTTCATATCTTTTTTCTTGTTATGTAGATCTAGTTGTCATAATTTAGTTATTTCTTGGTTATAAATGAATGAGGATTATACTCTGCCTTCTCATGTATCACAATTATTCCATTGGTCATAAATTTGATGTTTATAATCTACGAGCAACAAAATTTAAGTTTCACGTGGAATATGTTTAGCTTAACAGGTTTCCACCAATGTTCAATTTATCCTTTCTGGTAAAAACCCTCTTTCTGTGTATGTAGCATGCTGTATTCGGTACGTGTACATTCTTGCCACCACAAAAATCAACATTTTCAAACATGTATACTGAATTTTTTTTTCAGTTTGACCATCAAATATTGCTAAATCTATCTTGTAAAGGTACTAAAATATAATTATCTTGCATATTCTGAAGTTATTTTTTCTTGATTTTGTATCTCTTGTCATATTGCTTTATAATTTTTTAGTAATTGTTTCTTTTTTCATCATTTCATTCTACTTGTTCAATTTGGTTTATATTCTCATTTTCTGACAGGTTATCTTATTCTCGGATATCCTTACTCCTCTTCCTGGGATGAACATACCATTTGACATTGTCAAGGGGAAAGGACCAATAATAGACAATCCTATAAAAACAGGCGCGGATGTGGATCAAGTGAGAGAATTTGTTCCTGAGGAATGGGTTCCGTATGTTGGTGAGGCATTGACCACACTGAGGGAAGAGGTATGTTGCTCTCTTCTTCTTTTTTTTTTTTTTGAGGAGCTGTAATTTTATTTACGAAGGAAATAGATATTTAAGAATATTGAACTTGTGTTATAAGTTCTTTATCATTTACTTGATATTCCTATTTACATTCTCTGAGATTGAAAAAAAAAAAACATTTTTGACCAAAGAAACTGGTATAAATACATACAAAATTATACAAAATAAATGCATAGTGTGTAGTTTTCTTGTTTATATAAGACATCAAGATTCATATTCTGGAGTTGAGAAGCAAGATCCTTGGATAAGTTTGATATGTAGAAGTTCCTGGATCTGGTAATGGCTTTAATAGCTTCCTCTGCCCTTACGAACTCCTCATACCATCTTTAAGAAATCTCCTAGTAAACATTTAAAAAGTATAAGCAGTTGTCACCAAAAAAGGGTATAAGAATTTTTTTATGGAATTCATACAACCTTTGTTAAAGGTTCCCAATTGGGAATGGAGAACTGAAGAGGTGATAATTGGTTCTGATGCCGGTTGACTTTATGGTTCCTTTCTCGTCAAATAAAATATGCTTGATTCTTTGCAAGTTTCAAGTATGATAAATCTTTCACATTTTCCTTTTGAAAATCCGTTCAAAGTTTAAGCAGTTATAGTTCTATTTACTGTTGTTGTCTATTAATTTTTCGACAGACTTGCATTACTGACAATGTAGTCACATTTTTCAGGTTAAAAATGAGGCAGCTGTTTTGGGATTTGTTGGCGCTCCTTTCACCCTGGCATCTTATGTGATTGAAGGTGGTTCTTCAAAACACTTCTCAAAAATTAAGAAGCTGGCCTTTTCTCAACCAGAGGTAAATGGAAATAATACTGTGTTCCCTAGATAAAAATATTCATTGACCTTTCTTTTTTAGACCAATAATCTATGATCATGAAATTTATTTTCATGAACCCCTGGTAAGAAAATTTCTGTTCTGGGTAACTTTTCCAATGTGTTTTAGGAGTTTAGGACCAAACAAAATAAGTTGTTTCTTTCATGTTTCATGTGCTAATAAATTTGTCCACGAATTTAAACATGTCTCTTGCAGGTTCTCCATTCTTTACTGAAGAAATTCTCTAGTTCTATGGCAAGGTACATTAAGTACCAAGCAGACAAGGGGGCACAGGCAGTTCAGATTTTTGATTCATGGGCAACAGAACTAAGTCCAGTGGATTTTGAGGAATTTAGTTTACCTTATCTGAAGCAAATTGTGGACTCTGTTAAGGAGACGCATCCTGATCTACCTTTAATCCTTTATGCAAGTGGATCTGGAGGATTGCTCGAGAGACTTTCGGGGGCAGGCGTTGATGTTGTGAGCTTGGACTGGACAGTGGACATGGCTGAAGGCCGTAGACGACTGGGTTCCGATATTGCTGTCCAGGGAAATGTGGATCCCGGTGTTCTTTTTGGATCAAAAGAATTTATAACAAAGAGGATTCATGATACTGTGAGGAAAGCAGGTACCAGTAAACATATACTGAACCTTGGTCATGGGATTGTAGTGGGAACCCCGGAGGAAAATGTTGCTCACTTCTTTGAAGTTGCAAAATCCATCAGATACTAAACATTATCTGGCCTCCAATTCCTTTCGTAGCTTTGAGCTCAGAAGCAAAGATCCACATTTTGTAGGTTGTCCTAGGAAGAGCAATCAGATTCGGCTTCAAGCATCAAGAAATTCTTGCATGGCATGCACTCTACATATTTGTGCAGAAGACCCTGCAGAACTGGCTTGAATGGTGATTCTTTTGTGTAAATCGTGAGCTTGAAATTGGTTCTTACCTAGGTTGAGGATCAGCACAAGGGTAACAAAGTGAAATAATATGTTTTGTTTAGCAAATTTCTAATTTTGTTCTCGTCTTAGTCTCATCTCCTTTTGTTGGTGTTATACCCTGGTTATCTGCACGTCTCATTTTTATCCCCTTCTTTTTTACATAACCAGGTCCAGAACATGCATGGATATATTATCACTCAACTTTGAACATATAACTTAATTGGACACCAAGAGGACATGCCAAGTCCTTGTTAATTTCATTTTAATGGTTAGACATGGGTTTTGGTTCTTTTTTTTCCTTCCCATTTTTTTAATTTTATTTTTTAAATAATTAATTATTGGAACATTTTCCTACCTTTTTTCTTGCATAAATAAATGTTTGACGGGATATCTTTATCCATACCTTGTAAAGTACGACAAAAATTATTATATGGTTTCGTATGAAATAACTTGTTTTATTCATTGGTAAACAAGTTATACAATTCTTCATCAACTAAGCTACTCAGCAGCCTAAAACAATTGGTGTTCAATTTTCATAAATTAAGTACTCTCAAATCTCAATGATCATAATTGAGAGACTATGACACTTAATATCATGTTCGATTTGGGAGGAGGTTACCCAACACCTTTAAATTATACTACTCAATCTCTATTGAACTCAAGAATGATATATGATTAGTGCCGATATTAAATTTAATCCATAGATTAATCATGACACTATTGCCTGTGATAACCTCCCACTAACTACAAATTAGCCGGCAGCACCGCTCCTAATTATATAACTCAAGTCATTATGGCATGACTTACTATGAAGGAGTCATTGGATCCAATTCCTTGTGTGGTTTTGTTTCGTATCTTATATATTTCCATCAACCTTCTTGGATCATGCAACATGCATGTACCAGTACCATATATACTGCACATGCTCTGATCACTTTATCGTGCAATTTCCAATGCGGATTGATGGTATGTTCAATCAAGTTAAACGGCTCGTTAAAGATTATTAATCTTTTCCACCGTAATTTCCATATTTTATTTCATAAAAATAGAAGTAGTATCTTAGGTCGTATATATGTGATAGTCCGTCGCTCGCGTCACATGGAATAGAAAAGGCACCTTCAATTTCATATAAATTAAATTGAACATTAATTTTAATAATTGCATCATCAAAATGTTCTTAAGATTAAGCTTTGCCATTGAATCTAAATCAATGATAAGTTCGCATGTGTGCGCGTGTATATAAATATAAATACATATATATATATATATATATATATATATATATTATTTGAAAATAACGGAAGTGATATTTGCTTAAGTAGATATAATGTATCACTTATTTTGTTTATCGTAAGATGTTAAATTTATGATAGATATATATTTTTTTCTTTTTTAATGAGTTTATTATAAGTTGTTACATCCATCGTATATTTAACATCTTATGATTGATACGACAATTAATACAATATTACCTACTTAAATTGGTAGCCCCTTCATTAAAACTCATATCATTTTATCCAAAATTAAAAACTCACATTATATAGGAATAATAACTTATAACAGATAGTATTTTATCACACATGAAATCAAATTAACAAACAAAAATTCAGCATTGTATATATATTGTAGTTGTACCGATCTATTCCTAATTAATTATTTATAGTTAATTAATCTGATATTAAGTATTAGGACAATCATTGAGTAGGTCGAAAATCAAAGACTAATAATGCATGACATGTTGGTGGTGTAAGCAATGAAGCCAATTTTGGCAGGGAAAGAGAGATAGAGAGGCTTTCCCATGCCTCATTTTCTCTGCAATCCCATACCGGCAGTGTGCATGGAATGTTTTGTATAATTGCTAGAATCCAAGGAAAGTATAAATGGAACTCTTTCGACTTCATTCGATTGGCATAAGAACAATCAATCATATGTACAAATGGTTTCTCAAGGCAAACATGCCGTCCTGGCTCATGGTTTTGGACTGACACAGTACAAGTTTGATTCTATTCTGATTTCTGATTGATACTTTATATTTTTTTAAGTTTATATTTGTTGTAGCATGAGATTGTGCACAAATAAATTGCTCATGGGTCATTAAATGAAGGCATTTTGAACCGTATGTTCTACGATGCAATTAATGAAGAATGATTCATTAAGATAAGGATTATACATTTTGTGGCCAACATTAAATGGACTAATTCATGCCTATTAATTGTTAGGCGCATGGTGGAAAAATAAGAACTGAAAAAAACACGACATGAATAGTAACCTTGAAAATTTTGGCTATGTGCACATAGAGAGAGAGAGAGAGAGAGAGAGAGAGAGAGAGAGAGAGAGAGAGAGAG